>JALXFT010003347.1:0-149488 GCA_023376895.1 Aspiorhynchus laticeps | reverse complement strand
ATGAATAGTGGATAGTGCGCTGGGATTCTGATTGTGTCTCTGTCCTTTGGCAGGTTCGTGGCGGATAGGAATCCTGGAGAGCCTGCGAGTCTCTAGAGTCCACAGATGAACAGGTATCTGGTGATGAGAGGGAAGACAGAGGGTGAGTATCATCAGGTAAGTAACACAGGTTAATATACTCAGCTAGCAGTCCGCTGTAGAGAGTGAAGGTCTGAGTAGTATCCACAAGTCTCAATGTCATGGCAGCCTAATGACTTTAAGATTAGACCGTGGTGCAGGATGAGGAGTGAGCTTATATCCAGGTCCTAATGACTGTGGTGATGAGGAGCAGGTGTGCATGATCATTAATCAGGTGCAGGTGAAGGTGATCAGTGATGGAGGAATACGGGCCATTCTGTGACAACCTAACTACATAATACTATTATTGTTGGAAATTGCAACAATATAAAAATAGAAATAGAATACATTTATATATTTAAAATTTTAATTAAAACAATAAGTAAACAATAATATCCTGGCCAGAGGAGAACTGGCCCCCCGACTGAGCCTGGTTTCTCCCAAGGTTTTTTTCTCCACTCTGTCACAGTGGGAGTTTTGGTTCCTTGCCGCTGTCGCCTCTGGCTTGCTCAGTTGGGGACACTTAATTTCTAGCGATTATCGTCAATTGGATTTCACAGATACTATTTAAACTATACTGAGCTAGACAATGACATCTCTGAATTCAATAATGAAATGCCCTTAACTGAAAATTGAGTGTTTAATCTTATTATTATACATTACTGACACTCTATCCTCCAACTTGATACTGTTAAGTGCTTTGACACAATCTGTATAGTTAAAAGCACTATATAAATAAAGGTGACTTGACTTGACTTGACTTGACTTGACTTGACTTAGAGACTGAAACTGAACAAAAATGTGACCCTGGACCACAAAACCAGTCTTAAGTGTCAATTTTTCGAAATTGAGGTTTATACATCATCTGAAAGCTGAATAAATAATCTTTCCATTGATGTATGGTTTGTTATGATAGCACAATATTTGGCTGAGAGACAACTATTTGAAAATCTGGAATCTGAGGGTGCAGAAAAAAAAAATCAAGATTTCGAGAAAATCACCTTTAAAGTTGTTCAAATGAAGTTCTTAGCAATGCATATTACTAATCAAAAATTAAGTTTTGATATATTTACGGTAAGAAATTTACAAAATATCTTCATGGAACATGATGTTTACTTAATATCCTAATGATTTTTGGCATAAAAGAAAAATGGATAATTTTGACCCATACAATGTTTTTGGCTATTGCTACAAATATAACTGTGTTACTTATGACTGCTTTTGTGCTCCAGGGTCACAAATATGAATTTACTGCAGATGCTGATATTTACATGATGAAATTCTGATGCTTGTAATGTAAATCAATGATATCTTTATAACAGTACAGCAGATACTGACATAAAATGATCTAAATATCAGTGGTCACTCTATATCTTCAATAATATGTCTTAGTAAGATGAGATTGAAATGATCCAAACATATAATGCAATGCAATGCAATCCAATGCTGATTGAGATGAAGAAATAAACGCTCCTCAGAAGTCTGATGATCAGATTTGAGACTAAATTTGATTTTTATAAATAAATAAATAAAGAGTGTTCATCTTTAAAGTACTAACAATATCAAAGTTACTCTTTTACCGTTTACTTAAGAATAGCTTAATAAATAATAAACTTAATAAAAATAATCTGAACAAAGTTTACTGTATTTCACATAGGCTATATCATATGCAGGATTCAAGAAATGTTTTTACTGAAGTGCAGTCGACATCCACATGATCATAAATCAGAGTCTGTCAGCAGATAAATGAAACTATAACACAGCGAAGGGTGAATTAGCGCAGAAAAACAACAACACTGCTGGTGATTTTTGGATGTGATGGCGTTCCGTACACAAGACTTCTGCGTTCACTCAGCGATGTAAACGCGTCTGCAGCTGTTGTCATGATCGGAGACGCAGAGCACATGTTCCCAGCAGAAGATGGTTTGTTTGAGGACACGTTCAGCACAGAGAACACATACAGGGTTCACGGACTGAACATCACGATTCATCAGGATTACAGCGCGAGCCTGGGCGTCGCTGCGTCAGTCTGGGACTCCGTGAGTATTAATACAGCCAGCAGATCCTGTGCATAGTGAAGAATACATCTGTGTAATAAATTAATACATAGATAAATGAAGGACTGAACAAATACAAAAAGTGTATTGTGTCCAAATAATTTTTTATTTATTTCTGTAGCCTATTTATTCATTTACTTAGCCTACTTGTACTCATTTGGGGTGTATGGAGGTCTTCTTTATAGCCACACGATGCACTTAAAATTTGTAACATGATATAATATAACAGACCGGTAGTGCATACTTTGACCATAAACAAAGTTTTGCAGAGGTAGAACTGAATGTTTCTGTGAACAAACTAATACTTGAATGTATTTGAAACCCATTAAACCCAATATGGATGACTATATTTAGAAAACATAGGCCAATACCACGAAAACTTGAAGCTGCATGTGCCAGAGCATGCCTTATAAAGACACAAGAGTCTCAAACTCACTGTGTCCGACTGAAGAATACACAAACCCCGCCTCCAGCCTGCAGAATGGGGCGGGGCTAACGCGTCGCCACGCCCCATAATGACTCTCATTGGCTCGTCGTCTTTCGTAGGCATACATGATGTGCTCATAATCTGTAAAAGATGAGCATTTTCACAAAGAGAAAAAGCATTCGCCTGCATCCATTAACTGCTGATAGAAATTAATTAAATGAACCAGGAAATGTTTATTCGTCAGTGGTGGACAAACTACTCATGAGTTCGTTTTAGTTCATTTATTTCTCATGTGGCTTATGAAAACTAATGACAGCAGTTTTCCACTGACCTGTGTGTACTGTTTTGCCATGTTACATGATGTTGATACACTTTTTACATTTACATGTTCTCATTTAATTCATAATTAATTTCTTTTCACAAAGAGAACCTGAAATAGATGTTTACACCTGAAAACCTCACCCTCCTGCTGAATACAGTCGACCAAAAACTAACCATTTAACAGTGACAATGCACTGCTTTTACAGTTTTCATATTTTATGGACAGACGTGAAGTTGTCTGTTCTTCAGTTCATGCACTCACATCTACAGCAGATGAGCCAGTGACATACAGTGCCTATAGAAAGTCTTCATACCCCTTAATTTTTTCACATTTTGTTATGTTGCATTATTATGTTAAACTGCTGTAAATGACCTTTTTTCCCACATAAATCTACACCCCACACTGTCAGAAAAAAAGGTTCGGTGAAGGTACAATTTTGTTCCTAGGGGACAAAACATATAACTGTACCTTTAAAGGTACACAATAGGTCCTTAAGGTACCCATAAAGAGTCATGAAGGTACAATCAGATGTGAGAGGTACATTTTTGTACCTTTGAAATATTACAAGACTTGTCGCTTTAAGAATTGCCCTCTCTTGGCTTCATTCAGTTCTGAAGCGAGTGAACTGACCTGTTCTGACAGAACTTCGCATGAATTACAACACAGAGTGTTTTTTGGAGTTTACAATTCTCAGGTAAATGCAGAATAAATTTATATATTATTATTTTTTACACATGTGACGCCATGTTCTGTTGATTTTTGACTGTGTCGTGTTCCCCCGCTTGAAGCCCGTGAAAAGTAGACTGGCTGGTGTGCGTTAGCCTTCAGGATGGAGCTGAGGAGATGTGTACAGCTAATTTAAGTTTGTAAAGACGTCACAGAAGAGGAGAGGACGGTGTTTTTGACGGTAAGTACGCTGTTACATGTTTAAAAGTCTTAAGATAATTGAGTGTTTTCTCAAGGATTTTCTTGGAATCATTAACGTTATATCACAGCCTCTCATATTGTACTGCTTTAATAAGAACTAACATTAGCGCCAACACTGCATATATTTGAAATGTTTACCATTGTAATTAGTGATTATGTAACCTTTTATATTTTGAGAGTATTTTTTAACCGCCGTTGCGAGCTGTGACGACATTTTGGGCCGCACAAATTGTACTCGGCGCTCTCACTCAGATTAACGTTATACACGGCCATTTTGTGTTCAATTGAACCATCAAACAGCACGCAAGCGAATATGTATTTGTTAAAAAAACACTTGATGACACAATTGTGACAAATGTTGCAGTTAGTGTCATTGTTAATGTAATAATTTGTCTTTTCAGTATTAATAACTATTTGTACTATTTTATGTTCATGAAATTGCAATGCCTAATTATTACTTTCTCTTTTTACCATAGTAATATCAGCTCATCAACAGCTTTTCCTGCCGTTTTTGACATTCTAAAGTTCACTTTTAATGTTCAGGCTAAGTTGGACCAAAAGGAGTGCAGGATTTCAGCAGCACATAGGAACAAAATTATTAGAACATTGTATGAAAACATGGCTCATTACAAGAAGTAAGTATTCCTCATTAACTGTGCCAAGGTCTTAATGACTTGCATTCAGTTTTAAACATTTTAAGATGTACTCATATATTTAAAATATTTCTGTAGGTCTTCAACTAATGAAGAGTATGTTCAAATGGCTAAGGGCCTGACTGTGAGCCGAGGTACCTCTGTTTTAAAGACATGGATATGTAAGTAGACAGGTTTCTTATAATGTCCTACTCTTGGTTCTGTTCATGTAGATTATTTTGTGTAATTTTGTTTGTTTGTTTGTTGCCCAAATGTTATTCTAAATAGCACACATGGTGCATGTCTCTGAAACGCAAGTTTAAATTTGAGGATGTTGAAGAAGGAAAAAGTCTACAAGATTACAAGGCCTTTGGTGAGAGCATTTTTTTTTTTTTTCAGTGCTAGGCCTACATGTAACCAGTGTATTGTTCTCAAATTTACTGTTATTACAAACCTTTTCATTATTTTCATGCTTAGAAATGAGAAATAACTTGCTGTCTGGTTGTTTTTGTGTTTGTCTATGCACAAGGACATTGATGTTGTTGGGACAGGTAAAAGTCCCGCAAGACCAGTACAGAAGGACACAGCCAGATACTCGCTTTGTTGAAGAGTGAATAAGGAAGACCTTTGCCTGTAGGTGAAAGAAGATTACTGTTGAAGATGCTGTCAACAAAGGATAATTCTTGAATAGTCCATCAGAGGTTAGTGTAGAATTATAATTCTAAAATTACAGAATTATTTAATAAAATTATTTAAATTGAATTAATTAAATTGTAAAAAATCTTCTGATTTACTTATGCTTGTGTTTTTCTTAACTATTTGCAGCTTCATCAAGAAATTGGTTTCCTGTATTAATCTGTTAATCTATGCCACCACTTTCAAGAAACATTGCGTCCAGTGTGCTACGGCTTGCTCAAGGGAAATCTCTATCAACGCTGCACAAAGAGGCTAGAGAGGAATCTCTCAGTGAAGACCATCTTGGTAATTGACTTCAACTTTGTCCTCATTATCCGATTCTATCCTTGGATGGATTTCTACATATTTATTTGTATGTCATGTCTTGTGTTTCAGGAATTGTTTTAAAAGCAGCACTTCTCATGTTGTCAGCCTTGTTCAGGGAGAAGCTCGAACACTGCATTGTACTTGGGAAGGTGAGCATATTGTTCTCTGGCTGACTTATATGCCTGTAATGTTTTTTTTTTGTTTTGTTTTGTTTTTTTATAATTCTTAATGTATTTAATGTGCCCACATACAAATGGTATATTGTAATAATTATCTTACACTTTATGTATGTAGAGTATTTTTCTCCATCAGTATCTGCTGAGAAAATTTGACTGAGATAAAATCTTATTTGTGCTTTCTCATTTAGAGCAAACCATCTTCACCAAGTTTAAGTACAGGAAGCCAGTGACTGAAGAACTTACTGTGGATGGTGACAACCCTCTACCTACTGCAGTTAAGAGTAATCAAACTCTTACATTAACACCTGCAAAAATGCCCTGCCTTTTCTGTTTCACTAAATGCTCTTGGAGAATGTTCATGATTGTCCAATGAATACAGCACATTGGTCGTGTTCATGCTTATGAGCTAAATTTTTCAACAACATGTGGTCTGAATGACAGTCAGAGAACATTTTCAAATTATGAAAACTTTAGATGTCATGTTTACCAAACGCATATACATACGGTGTTACAATAGACTGTGATTGATGATCCTCTGCCTCTGGTTGTGGAAGTTAAAGAAGAATGTCATAATGAAACTGTTGCTTTATGTTGTGATTATTTCTGTGTGCAATGTGAGAATGAATAATGGACTGTACTCTCTCCAGCTGAGGAGTATGATTATCAGGCATAAGATACCTACAAAGTTTTTTATAAGCACTAGGTATTCTTGCTGAAGACAAACAGCTTTATACTCTAAACCTCAAAATGTGCTGTACTTGATGTAGACTTTTTAATAAGGTTTACATCAATGTTAAACTGTAAAATTTTATTTGTATTTGTCCAACTGAATTTGTAATTACTATACAGTATAAAATAGGGGTGGGCGATATGACCAAAATCTTACATCACGATATGAGTAATTTTATCTCACAAATTTTATTTCATAATTCTTGTCACCAGTGTCAGTATCACAAAAAACGTATAGTCTTAATAAAAAAAAAGAACAAAGCACAGAAAAGTCACATGAGCGTGTAAGCGCGATAGAGACAATAGTCCAACATCTCTACTGGTTGACAAATTTCTACCGGTTAATCATGTCTACCGGTATATCGCCCACCTTAGACAATTTCTTGTACTCCTATTAAAGGTTTTACTGTTATAAATGACTGCTTTATGCTTATTGTTACGGTCGCTGGCTGTAGAGAAGGCTCGAGACGAAGGGGTTGAACATAAACCTGTGGCTCAGTGGTAGAGCATTGCGTTAGCAGCGCAAAAGGTTGTGGGTTCGATTCCCAGGGAACACACATAGTGATAAAACATGTATAGCCTGAATGCACTGTAAGTCGCTTTGGATAAAAGCGTCTGCTAAATGCATAAATGTAAATGTAAACAGGATTTAATAAAACACAGCACATAAACCAATATAACTTTAAACTCAGACAAAGACAAGGGGAGAACTCAAGACTTATAAAGGGACAAACCAATGAGCTAAACCAGATGATTAATAAGACACAGGTGATACGACTTAACGATAATTAAAACACAACAGGTGACAGGAGTAAACGATAATGACTAAAGACAGGAAACAGACCAAATAAGGGCAAACAGGAACTAAACAGAAACTGACATGTAACAGTTATCTCCCCCTCCCGGAAGGCGCGTCCCGCGCCGTAATAGCAACATCGAGCGAGCGAGCGAGCGAGCGAGCGAGGGAGGGACGGGCGCCCTGGAGGCTGAAGCAGATCCCAGATGAGGAGGAGACATAGGAAGCCTCCAGGGCGGGTCAGGGGACCCCAGGAAACCATGGCGGGACTGGAGGCTCGGGAGGCCATGGCGGATCCGGTGCTTCGGGAGGCCATGGTGGATCTGGGGCTTCGGGAGGCCCTGGCCCATTTCCTTTGGGTGGCCATGGTGGGTCAGGGATCTCCGTGGCCTTGGCTCTGGGCCCGGCCACCCAGGCAGAGCATATATAGCCCCCCCCAAAAATTTTCTTGGGGAAGCTCCCCTCTGGTGGGCATTCTGGAGGCGCAGGCACTAGGGGCCGCTCTGGAGGCGCAGGCACTAGGGGGCGCTCTGGACGGCTGGGCAGGACTTCGGGACGGCTGGGCTGAACCAGCGGGAACTCGGGACAGCTGGGCTGAACCAGCGGGAACTCGGGACGGCTGGGCTGAACCAGCGGGAACTCGGGACGGCTCTTGCGTGGAGCAGCCACTGGAGAGCACTTGCGTGGAGCAGCCACGGGAGGGCACATGCGAGGAACAGCCTCTGGAGGGCACATGCGTGGAGCAGCCACTGGAGGGCACTTGCGAGGAACAGACTCTGGATGGCACTTGCGAGGAACAGCCTTTGGAGGGCACTTGCGAGGAACAGCCTCTGGAGGGCACTTGCGAGGAACAGCCTCTGGAGGGCACTTGCGAGGAACAGCCTCTGGAGGGCACTTGCGAGGAACAGCCTCTGGAGGGCACTGGCGAGGAGCAGCCACTGGAGGGCACTGGCGTGGAGCAGCCACTGGAGGGCACTGGCGTGGAGCAGCCACTGGAGGGCACTGGCGTGGAGCAGCCACTGGAGGGCACTGGCGTGGAGCAGCCACTGGAGGGCACTGGCGTGGAGCAGCCACTGGACGGCACTGGCGTGGAGCAGCCACTGGACGGCACTGGCGTGGAGCAGCCACTGGACGGCACTGGCGTGGAGCAGCCACTGGAGAGCTGGATGAAACCAGCAGGGGCTCAGGAGAACAGGATACTCGGGGGTGCTCTGGCCACGCTACCTCTCTGGGGCGCTCTGGCAGCGCAAACTCTCTGGGACGCTCTGGCTTCGCAAAATCTCTGGGACGCTCTGGCTGAGCGGAGCTGGACGGGACCAGCAGGAACAACGGAGAGCTGGACGGGACCAGCGGAAACACAGGAGGGCTGGATGGGACCAGCGGAAACTTGGGAAGAGGTTTGCGAGAAGAGGGCACAGGAATGCGCTGGCGTGGCGCTGGCACAGGAGGGCGCAGTTGAGGAGCAGGTTCTGGGGAGAGGACAGGAGCCAGGAATCCTGAGGGAATAGCCTCATCCAGGAGCTCCTGCTTTATCAAGGGCGGTAGCCCATACTTCACCGCGGCCAGCGAAACCCTCATAATCGCGGGCGGCGGTAGCATCATCGCCGCGGGCGACGGAACCATCTTCGTCGCGGGCGGCGGCATCATCATCGCCGTGGACGGCGGAATTATCATCGCCATCTCGGGCGGCGGAACCATCATCGTCGCTTCAGGCGGCGGAACCATCATCGTCGCTTCGGGCGGCAAAATTTTCGATGAGGTAAACGGCAGGTTGCCGATCCCCGAACCTCCCTTTCGGGGAACCAAAATTAACCGCCTCCTCATCTTCGGTAAATGGTCGGATCTTCTGTCTTGGTCTGAGTTTCTGTTACGGTCGCTGGCTGTAGAGAAGGCTCGAGACGAAGGGGTTGAACATAAACAGGAGAATTTAATAAAACACAGCACATAAACCAATATAACTTTAAACTCAGACAAAGACAAGGGGAGAACTCAAGACTTATAAAGGGACAAACCAATGAGCTAAACCAGATGATTAATAAGACACAGGTGATACGACTTAACGATAATTAAAACACAACAGGTGACAGGAGTAAACGATAATGACTAAAGACAGGAAACAGACCAAATAAGGGCAAACAGGAACTAAACAGAAACTGACATGTAACACTTATGAGTATGTTTATTATTGATTAATGTCTGATGTGTTTTTCTGTGCACTGAACATCTGTTTTTTTGACACTTGCTGTACTACGGTGTGATGTAATTAATTATCTTTGTAAAAATAAATAAAACTGCATAACTGTAAGCCAATTTCTGAAGTATTATTTATTTAGCCTCCCCAAGGATGAAAGGTACAATTTTGTACCTTTACAATGTGCACAATTGTTCCTTGGGGCACAAAATTGGCCCTTAAATGGTACAAAGTTATAAGGTACAATTTTGTACCTCAAAGAAGAGGTACAAATCGGTACCCTTTAGGGCAGCGGTTTTCAACTCCAGTCCTCGCGCCCCCCGCTCTGCACATTTTGTATGTTTCTCTCTTCACTTCAGACCTTTGTTCTATTCGACCGTAAGTGCCATGCGAAGTGGACTTCACAGGATATTCCGCCATCATTCCAGTTCGAAGCGAGCGTATATGTTCCATCCAAAGGGCATTGAAGTGTGCGAGACGTGAATTTAAATTGGATTTATTTACAGAGGTATATTTTGTCACACTTCACTAGTAAGTTTCGTCTGTGTGTGATGACGCTGGCGTAGCGCAAATCCGTGAATAAATCAGTGAATAAATAAGTTCCGAAGTGAAGTAAACGTCAACGGATTTCTCATGCTTAGGGAGTAGGGAGCAATGAACACTGTGTAGGGAGCATGTCAATCGGAACACAGTTCATTCATGGAACTTTCTTCTAATGAGCTGATGATCTGAATCAGGTGTGTTTAAACAACAGAGACATGCAAAATGTGCAGAGCGGGGGGGCGCGAGGACTGGAGTTGAAAACCGCTGCTTTAGGGTACCACCCCAGTGACGGCCACTTGTACCCTAAAAGGTACAGTTTTGTACCTTTCTTTCTGAGAGTGCACTCACCATAATGACAAAGCAAAAACCGGATTTATCACAACTTTACAAACTTATTAAAAAGGAAACACTGAAAAAATGACATTGCACAAGTCTTCATACCCTTTGCTTTGACACTTGAAATTTAGATCAGGAATATTCCAGTTTCACTGGATCCTCTTTGAGATGTTTCTATACTCCGGCTGGAGTTAACCTGTGGCAAATTCAGTTGATTGGACATGATTTGGAAAGGCACACACACCTGTCTGATATAAAGTTTAACAGCTGAAATGGATGTCAGACCAAAAACTAAGCCATGAGGTCAAAGGAATGGCCTGCACAGCTGAGAGACAGGATTGTGTTGAGACAGATCTGGGGAACACTACAAAAAATTCTGCTGTGTTGAAGGTTCACAGGAGCATTTGGCCTCCATAATCCTTAATGGATGAAGTTTGAAACAATCAGGACTCTTCCTAGATCTAGCCTCCTGGCAAAACTGAGCAATCAAAGGAGAAGGGTCTTGGTTAGAGAGGTGATCAAGACACTGATGGTCACTCTGGTTGAGCTCCATGATCTTATATGGAGATGGGAGAAACTTACAGAAGGACAAACATCACTGCGACACTCCACCGATCTGGGCTTGATGGCAAAGTGACCAAACTCAAGCTTCTCAGTAAAGATACATGAAACCATGACTGGAATTTACCAAAATACACCCAAATAACTCTCAGACTATGAAAAAAAAAAGATTCTCTGGTCTGATGAACCTCAATTCCTTATTCATGTCTGAAGGAAACCAAGCACCGCTTACCACCTGCATAATACCATCCCAACAGTGAAGCATGGTGGCGGCAGCATCATGCAGCGGGGGTGTTTTTCAGCGGCAGGGACTGGGGAAGCGATCAGAGAAGACGGTAAGCTGAATGCAGCTAAATACAGAGATATCCTTAATGAAAACCTGGTTCAGAGCGTTCAGAACCTCAGACTAGGCTGAAAGTTCACCTTCCAACATGACAATCACCCTCCGCACACAGCCAAGATGATGCAGGAGTGGCTTAGGGACGACTCTATGAACGTCCTCAAGTGGCCCAGCCAGAGCTGGGACTCCGAACCAATCAGACATCTTTGGAGAAACCTGTAAATGGCCGTCCACCGATGGTCCCCAGCCAACCTGACAGAGCTTGAAATGATCTAAAGAGAAGACTGGCAAAAAAAACAAAACAAATGCAGATGTGCAAAACTTGTTGCATCATACCCAAAAAGATCTGAGGCTGTAATTGTTGCCAAAGTGCTTTAACTAAGTTTTGAGTTAAGGGTATGAAAACTTGTGCAATGTCATTTTTTCAGTGTCTCCTTTTTAATAAATTTGCAAAGTTGTGATAAATCCGGTGATGAATAATTTAAAGCAGTTTAACATAATAACACAACATAACAAAATGTGAAAACAATTAAGGGGTATGAAGACTTTATATAGGCAATGTAGTTACATAATTAAAATTCTACCATTAAATCTTTTAGAATTACATTTAAATTGTAAATCTAAATTAAAATCCATAAATAAAACCCATTACATGGATTAGGCACATACAGTGCCCTCCACTAATATTGGCACCCTTGGTAAATATGAGCAAAGGCGGCTGTGAAAAAAAAATCTGCATTGTTTATCATTTTTATCTTTCACTCAAAAAATTCACAAAATTCTAACCTTTCATTGAAGTAAAACAATTGAAAGTGGGGGGAAATCTAATTGTGAAATAAATGCTTTCTCTAGTTCATGTTGGCCACAATTATAGGCACCCAATTACTGCAACGTCCTTTTCCCAAGATAACAGCTCTGTTTTCTCCTATAATGCCTGAAGAGTTTGGAGAACACCTGATAAGAGATCAGAGACCATTCCTTCATCCAGAATCTCTCCAGATGCTTCAGACTCACAGCTGCTTCTCTTCAGTTCATCTCACTCATTTTCTACAGGGTTCAGGTCAGGGAACTGAGACAGCCGTGGCAGAAGCTTCATTTTGTGCTTAGTGACCCATTTTTGTGTTGATTTTGATGTTTGTTTTGGATTATTGTCCTAATGGAAGATCCAAACATGGCCCATTATAAGATTTCTAACAGAAGCAGTCAGGTTTATATTTTTTATCTGTTGGTGTTTGATAGAATCCATGATGCAATGCATCTGAACAAGATGTCCAGGACCTCCGGCAGAAAATTAGGCCAACAACATTAAAGATCCAGCAGTATATTTAACCGTGGACATGGAGTACTTTATCTCTGTTTGAACTAAACTCATCTGGTGGGTTTGCTGCCAGAAAGTTTAATCTGACCATAGAAGCCAGTGCCATTTGAAGTTCCAGTCGTATCTGATAACTGAATTTGCTGGAGTTTGTTTTTGGATGAGCGAGGATAATTTTTCTTGAACCACTCCCAAACAACATGTGGTGATGTAGGGGCTGTTTGATATTTTTGTGGCTTTCTGACCCCAAGATTCAACTAATCTCTGCGGTTCTCCAGCTGTGATGCTTGAAGAGTCTTTGGTCACTCAAACTCTCCTCCTTAGCGTGCATTAGGACGATATAGACACATGTCCTCTTACAGGCAGATTCGTAACATCTTTAGTTGATTGGAGCCTCTTAATTATTACCCTGATGGTGGAAATGGGGATTTTCTATGCTTTAGCTATTTTCTTACAGCCACTTTCTATTTTGTGATGCTCAACAATCTTGTTCTGCTCATCAGAACTATATTCTTAGGTTTTACTCCTTGTGATGGATGATTAAGGGAATTTGGACTTTGTGTTCCTCATATTTATAATCCTGAGGAACAGAAGTCATGGCTGGACAATTTCATGTTCGTAATCACCCTGGTGTGCTAAAAAAATGTGAATATGAATGGGAATATACTTCAGAGATATTTTACTCATCAAAAAAAACATTTATTTCATCATGAGATTTTCTCCCCACTTTCAATTGTTTTACTTAAATAATAGGTTTGAATTTTGTGAATTTTTTAAATGAAATGTATATCAAAAGGATAAACAATGCAGATTTATTTTCACAGCTGCCTTTGCTCATATTTACCAAGGGTGCCAATATCAGTGGAGGGCACTGCAAATAATTTACCTTGTTTTGTCACAGGCTCTGCATTTATGTCAGTTCTTTGAGAGCGAGTCTCTGGATCTCAGTGGGCCGCGGATCATAGAGTTGGGCGGAGGAACAGGACTGGTTGGCATAGTGGCTGCACGATTAGGTAAAATTTTGATTTATGTCTGTGCAATTGAAATTCACAAAATTAATCTCAACATAATCATAAGGAGAGCTGAAAATCTGTCACTCAAACAAACTTTCACTGCTGTCAGAAAGAGTGTAATGCAGTCTCTTACTCACAGACAATATTCGTATTTCTTTTAGGAGCCCATGTGACCATCACAGACTTACCTTCTGCTGTTTCTCAGATAGAGAGGAACATTGCAGCGAACACGCCTCTCTCAGGATGGCCCTCAGGGGCCCCCACTGTGTCAGCGCTGGCGTGGGGTCTGGACCACAGCCGATTCTCCTCCAGCTGGGACTTTGTGCTGGGCGCCGATATCATCTATCTGCCAGAAACCTTCCCTCTTCTCTTGGACACACTGGTTCATCTGTGCCGGGATGGGGCTGTTGTCTACCTGGCCTCAATGATGCGCAGAGAACATGGCGCTCAGGACTTCTACGACCGCGTGTTACCGCAGATGTTCAGCGTGGAGCTCGTGCATAGAGATCCTGAGAGCAATATTAATATTTATAAAGCCACTTTGAGATGAGCCATCCATCCTCCAAACCGCATGTCTTGTGTAGCGTATCAGAGTCTTTTTTATATCTGGAGCTGGGAGGTTTGAATATGTACTAAATGCATAAATGTATACCAGTTTTGTGGCATGTTGTACACTTCAGTGAAATTGTTGTTCTCCATTAAATTTTTATAATGAAAACTTATGTTAATTGTAAGTAACTGACAGTATTGAGGAGTAACAGAATACATATAATGCCATTATGTATTTATAATATAAAATATTCCTTTTGTGGTGGCCAGAAAGAGGTATGGTCCCCCACAAAGCAACTTGAACACCTTCAGCACCACGGAGAGCCCCATCAGGGGAAGCAACAAGGGCTGGGCCACCCAGTAAGAGGATTCAGAACCAGGGATAGCTCCACCACAGGTGTTCACCATTTCTCCTCTAACAGGGAGCCTCAGCTGCAGGCTGTTAGGGACAATCAACAACTACCACATAAAAGGGAACAGAGGCCTCAGTACTCTCTCAGCCGGGGAGACGAGCAGATGCTGAATGCTGAACCCCCCTAAACCGAGACAGAACAAGCTCTTGAGGACAGAGGCTCAGTGGGATTGTGAGTAGCCTGAGAATCGGTGACTAACCCTACATATCTTCTGTCTTCCCTTCAGAGAGACTGATCTGCTGCCCCAGAGCCGACCCCAGAAGGAAGAAAGACTTTAGTTATGGTTTTCCCCCACCCCCTCTCCCTCACGTTATTGTGAAATAAAGAGATTTGAGTTCTGTTCCACCAAATTCCTGCCTGGTGCATCGTCTATGTGAATAACTTGAGCTGATCTCACCAAAACTTGTGTTCAAGGGCTTACACTTTATAGTTGCAATTTGAAATCATTTGTAATCCCATTACAGTTACATTAAACATGTAGATTACTTAACAGATTACCATAAATGTAATTGCCATTTTACTCTGTGAAATGCATCCATTGATGTCTGAGGAGTGTTTCAGTGAACTTCTCTCTTATAATGTACATTACTTTCATATAGCATGCAGTGGGAGAGATAAGAACTGAAGCCTAGCAAAAACATTATGAAAAAAAAAAAAGTTTTCAGCTTGTAAAGAGGAGTTTATGAAACTGAAGTGCCTGAAGGGACTGGATGAGCTGGATAAAGTGTGTTTAATTAGGGTTGAAGCTAAACTCTGGCCCTCCGGGAACCAAGTTTTGCACCCCTGGTCTAGCACTACTCACATTTCCTTCAGAAAATGTAAAAATAATTTAATATAGTTGATCGATAGATTGATTTATTGTTTGAAATGAGTCATTTTAATATTTCAGTAAGTTTTAGAGGAGGTTGTTATTCTTCAAACACTCATGAATATGCAGTACTGTATAATTATAATGCTAGTTTTTAGATATGGGTTAAATATCTAAACCTTCTATAAATATTAAACTGCTAATGCAGTAAAACAGTCAAATCAGGCATATTTTATCTAGTCTTTTAACAGGTTTTTTTTTAAGTAAAGGTATTGTTAGTGATCCACAAGCCCCAGTGTGACTCCTGTTAGTTACGTTAATGCTGTCAAAAGGCATTTTAAAATAGTACCTTAAAAGTAAACTTTCCATTCAGAAATGCAAAAAACTGTGCATAAATTTTATTGTTCCTTGTGTGTGGCATTGTAATGCGAAATTGGAAAATGCAGAAATTTTAATGAGAACTGAAGGTTTACAACAGGTTTAATCACAAAGTAGGATTGAATGAGAATGCAAAATATCAAACGATCCCAGTGCAGCTGCAGTAGTTACAGTAGGTCACAAATAGGCACAAGTCTTCATGTGTCTTCTTTCTGTAATTTAATACCCAGACCGTTTGAACTTCAAAAGCTGACACTGCACTACAACAACACTTTTCTAATACATTTCAATCTGTCATTCCATACAATTTGGCCTCATTGTGTTTGTGTGCAAGTAGACAATTGAAGTTTAACATCTAATACAAGAAAAACCTTATACACCTTCAGCACCACGGAGAGCCCCATCAGGGGAAGCAACAAGGGCTGGGCCACCCAGTAAGAGGATTCAAGACCAGGGATAGCTCCACCACAGGTGTTCATCATTTCTCCTCCAACAGGGAGCCTCAGCTGCAGGCTGTTAGGGACAATCAACAACTACCACATAAAAGGGAACAGAGGCCTCAGTACTCTCTCAGCCGGGGAGACGAGCAGATGCTGAATGCTGAACCCCCCTAAACCGAGACAGAACAAGCTCTTGAGGACAGAGGCTCAGTGGGATTGTGAGTAGCCTGAGAATCGGTGACTAACCCTACATATCTTCTGTCTTCCCTTCAGAGAGACTGATCTGCTGCCCCAGAGCCGACCCCAGAAGGAAGAAAGACTTTAGTTATGGTTTTCCCCCACCCCCTCTCCCTCACGTTATTGTGAAATAAAGAGATTTGAGTTCTGTTCCACCAAATTCCTGCCTGGTGCATCGTCTATGTGAATAACTTGAGCTGATCTCACCAAAACTTGTGTTCAAGGGCTTACACTTTATAGTTGCAATTTGAAATCATTTGTAATCCCATTACAGTTACATTAAACATGTAGATTACTTAACAGATTACCATAAATGTAATTGCCATTTTACTCTGTGAAATGCATCCATTGATGTCTGAGGAGTGTTTCAGTGAACTTCTCTCTTATAATGTACATTACTTTCATATAGCATGCAGTGGGAGAGATAAGAACTGAAGCCTAGCAAAAATATTATGAAAAAAAAAAAGTTTTCAGCTTGTAAAGAGGAGTTTATGAAACTGAAGTGCCTGAAGGGACTGGATAAGCTGGATAAAGTGTGTTTAATTAGGGTTGAAGCTAAACTCTGGCCCTCCGGGAACCAAGTTTTGCACCCCTGGTCTAGCACTACTCACATTTCCTTCAGAAAATGTAAAAATAATTTAATATAGTTGATCGATAGATTGATTTATTGTTTGAAATGAGTCATTTTAATATTTCAGTAAGTTTTAGAGGAGGTTGTTATTCTTCAAACACTCATGAATATGCAGTACTGTATAATTATAATGCTAGTTTTTAGATATGGGTTAAATATCTAAACCTTCTATAAATATTAAACTGCTAATGCAGTAAAACAGTCAAATCAGGCATATTTTATCTAGTCTTTTAACAGGTTTTTTTTTAAGTAAAGGTATTGTTAGTGATCCACAAGCCCCAGTGTGACTCCTGTTAGTTACGTTAATGCTGTCAAAAGGCATTTTAAAATAGTACCTTAAAAGTAAACTTTCCATTCAGAAATGCAAAAAACTGTGCATAAATTTTATTGTTCCTTGTGTGTGGCATTGTAATGCGAAATTGGAAAATGCAGAAATTTTAATGAGAACTGAAGGTTTACAACAGGTTTAATCACAAAGTAGGATTGAATGAGAATGCAAAATATCAAACGATCCCAGTGCAGCTGCAGTAGTTACAGTAGGTCACAAATAGGCACAAGTCTTCGTGTGTCTTCTTTCTGTAATTTAATACCCAGACCGTTTGAACTTCAAAAGCTGACACTGCACTACAACAACACTTTTCTAATACATTTCAATCTGTCATTCCATACAATTTGGCCTCATTGTGTTTGTGTGCAAGTAGACAATTGAAGTTTAACATCTAATACAAGAAAAACCTTATTTTGAAGTAAAAGATTCATACGGCATTACTGAGAACCTTTAAAGTTCTAGACCTATTGCTATTGTAAAAATCACACTATAAGGGACATATATTACATATATTATTATTTTTAGAAAAAAAGAAAATCTCTATTTGTGAGTGCTACAGATAAATAGCAAGTGATTTATTATCCATATTTTGTCATTCATTCATTGATTGATTGATTGTACAGGTCATAAGTAATGTAGCTCAGTTTTTATTATTTGATAAATCCAGCCTCAGGTGACAGGCATAACAAATTTCACTGTCATTTTTAAAAACTATTTGTGCAACAAAAATTATGCAGCTCATGCAGAAAAGCATGTGGAAATTAAGTGCACCCTTCTTGCATGTTATTAAAATATTTTCAAACAAAGAGACATCAGAATTAACCATTGCATGTCTCACACACAGCAGGTGATGCTCCATTCCTGAATGAATCAACATTTTTGAGCTAATTGGTTGAATGAAAGATTCAACGACGCAATCATTAAGATCTACTGGCATAACAATGAAAGGTGCAGAAACCGTCACTGTAAAATCCCTACTACTGTGGTGTCACTGGGGTTGTTGCTATTTCACTACACACTATCCGTGTAATGCAATGATCGTATACACACAGTGTTTTCTGCCACACAAACAAAAAACGGCATTGGTTTTTGTTCAGTTCTCTAAAGTATTATCCTCCATTTCTCCTTCTTCTTCTGTATTAAGTCTCTGATAAAGCATGTCAGTGTCTGCACTTTCAGTTTGTTCCCCAAACTCAACCGTCTCCTCGTCTTCTGTCTCAGAGTCAGGAGCAGTGTGTTTGCGTATACGACTTACCGCATCCCACAGAGACTTGGCCTGTTGTATTTTTTGTTCACAGGGCAATGAAGTACAGAGTAAAACATCAGAAGGAACATTTCTTGTCTGTGGGAGAGATGAATTTTCAAAAGCTTCTGGAACTGGAGTTGAAGAAGGAGAGGGAAGTGAGGACGTACAGCTTGACTGAACACTGGGAGAACCGGAGCACTGGGTGGTTTCTGTGTTAGTAAAAATCCTCTCATTCTCTGTGTGAGAAACCACAGGAGTAGCTGATACATTTGATACATCCAAGGTGTTGGAAGCAGTGGTAAATGACAAATGAGGTGAAGAGCTTGACCTTCTGAGAGTCCTGGATCCCACAGGTGAAGGTAAATCAACTTTGATGCAATTTTCTGCACTTTTCCTAAGGACAGGTGTAGAGCAATCCAAAACAAGTTCTTGCTTATCATCTGAGAGGTTGTCTTCTGTTGAACTGTCCTCGGTAAGGTCCTTAGTAGTATCTGTTTGATGGTTCTCATTGTCTTTCTGTGTACTGTGCTCAACAACACTGTCGTCCAATGCAGGTCCATGTCCTTGTTCTGTGGATTGATTCATATGTATGGTGGTCTTTTCAGGTTGGATTTCAGATGTGGATTTTGCATTTGTGAAAGCCACAAAGTCTTTGAGCACAGCTTCGGGTTCTTGTGCAGTGGTTTGCTCTTCCACTTTCATTATGTTGAGCGTTTCCTCTATGCCTTCATTATTCTCCAGTGTTGTCCCACTCCAGGTATGTCCCACCATCAGTTTATTTTCCTGCACTTGCCAGTCATCACCAGTTGCAGCTGCGGATGGAGATTCCTCAAACTCTTTTACTGGATCCACTATGTGACTCTCACAGGAGCTGTCATGTTCTTCTGAAATGCTCTCTTGTGTCTGTACACTTGTCCTGGGATGCTCATGTGCTATTCCAAGAATCCTTTCTAATCTCTCGTCCAAAGTATTGTTTTCAGGAGTCTCCTGGCTTGAGACGACACTGCTGTGCTGCTTCTGCACCTTGGTCTCCTCTCTAGTACTTGGCGAAGGACTCTCCTCTGTCAAACACACATACTGGACATGCTCCTTCTCTGGAAGAAGTACAAGCTCAACCTTGACAACAACGCAGGTTGCGTCAATGACCACAAGACTCTGATGTTGGTCGTTTGTTGAGTTGTTGCTAACGTCAAGCTCATTGTTTGTCCCCTGGCTTCTTTGCTCTGTCAAACCCGTCGAGTGATGCTGATTTTTTGGCTCTTTCCACAATGGGAATTTCTCTATGATTTCTCTGCATGGTTTATCATGTCCTTCTGTCTGCATTGGTGACTTCTGGGCTAAACAGTTTGACTCCGAGTCATTCCCTTGGACATAACATTGCAACTCTTCTTTATTTTCATCTGGTTCTATTGCATTACCCAGATCCTGGATAGAACTGGATCTTTGATCTAGGGGTGTGTGCCCATGCTCTCCAAACATTAAGGATCTGTCAAGCTGCCCAACAGCTTCGTACTTCTTCAAGCACGCATCCTGATTTTGTCTGCAGTCATCATTGTGCTGAGGTGAATTTGTCAGCTCAGTGGTGATTGTCTTGTAATCCGGTTTGCAATCAGTTAACAGAGGTAACACGTGGGATTTAAGTGGCTCCTCTGGAGAACTTGACAAGCCTGACACCTCTCCCATTCGAGAGACTAGACAAAACACAGTCTCACCACCTTTTCTTCTTGTGAGTTTGGTCCGCTTCGTCTGAGTAATATCAGGATAGGTCATGTGTGGAGACTCTCGGTACTGAAGCTGTGCTTGTGTTGAAGGTGGTTTCGTGTTTATTGTTGTGTACTGCATGACAGAGGATGCATTTAAGGCTTCTAGACAGTGTTGTCCACCCGGGATAACCCTGCGATAACTCTCTGTGTTCTGTTTCTGGTTATTTCTTTGTAAATAATGTCCATTGTTTGATGTAGGATCACAATGTGTTTCTGTCAAATCTGTAAAGGGTACTTTTCTGCTCTCAAATGTCTGCTCCTCAAATGCTTCTACACTTGCCTCTTCAGTAACTTTTGGTATTGCTGCTATCTTGTCACCATTCTTCGGGGAGCTGTATGCTGGTGGAGCCATGTAGGATGGAGGCTGTCTGAAAGATCCTACTGGGAAAACACTTTCTGTATTTCTCGAATTCCAAGGGCTCCGTTTCCACCAATGTTCCCCGATGAGCTCGGTTTTGTCTTTTTTCTGTGACGTTAAAGCAGTTGGCTGGAATTGTTCAGTGGTGTTTGCACTAACAGCCCACTGGCCACATCCCAACACCTTCTCCATGTCTGAAGCACACCTAGATGACCTCCACTCCCCAACCTCAAATCGAGGTGGTTTTTTGGAAAGCGTATGATGATAGCAGTCAGCATAGGCTTGCATCTCATTATGACTGTTTGTTCCAAAGTTTTCTCTTATTTCTCTGTAGTTTATTGGCCATGTGTTTTCCCACCCTTTGTGCTGTGCATGTAAGTCTCTTTCTGCATACCTCCCCTTATCTGATCTCTGTTTTTCTATTGGTACAGGATTTCTCACTTCACCAATGTAGTCAGTTAATTCTCTGTGAGATAACTTGGTGTGTGAAGGAAAATTTGCGATTGATGCTATTTCAGTCTGCTTGTTAAAGTTATAAATATCCCGGGTAGTTCTGATACCTGATGCCACCCAAGTTTTTGGCTCACCAGTTGAGTCAATGTACTCCGGCAGGCTTTGCAGGCAAGTGGTTGTAGAAGGTTTGTGCTGATATCTGTTAAGAAAAACAAGAATAATGTATGACTTCTCCAAAAGCTGACTGTAGTGAAGAGTCAGCCAACCTAAAGTCTGATCCCTGCCTTGTCCAAACAACACTTGACCTTAAGATTTATTGATTTGCTTTTTAAAAACATGAAACACTGCTCAATCAGAGGCACTTCAAGTGTTTATGGGGCCCCCTGGACAAGAAAACTGGATCTGCACAATTCACTCGGGTCATATATCTCAAGATGGGTAAAAATGAAATCTGTATTAAAAATGAAAAATAACAGTCTTGGAGATATTTACTGTCAAGAGTGTGTCTGTCAATTATTGAATCAAAGAGTTAATTTTGTACTCTTCAATGTAAATGACTGTCCAACGTGTTAAAAAAGACATAAAAACATATCATTGTGTGTTATTGGTCTAAAAAGACATTGGCTGCGTCCAAAAGCTGAAAAATGCTGCCTACTGAGGATGCATTCCAAGGTAGGAAGGCATCATGGCACGTCCGAATCCAATGTCAGCTTCCCTTCCTGTCTCATGCCATACCTTCACCTGATGGATTTTTGAAGGCAGCATAGATGTATCCATCACTGCCTTTGATATCCACAGTCCTCTGTTTTTCATTCTGTGATGTTTGGGCTAAAATATTAAAGATGCCATCTGAAAGTTGCATTTGGTGGTCAGTTTGTGTAAATGTAAATGTTTCTGGCCAACTTGTTGCACATTTAATGTTATTTCTAACAAGAAATCTGTCTCATAGTAATTAAATATTCACTTAGGTATCACCAAAGCTCATTCTGAAATCAGTTTCGTGAGGTGCCTCTGCGCGCAAACGTTGCCTGCGAAGTCATTGCCTGATAAAGCAGCAAGGCACCAAGTCAGAAGCTTAAGCTTTCGGACGCAGCCTGTGTTTGCCTATTGTTGTGACTTGGTTGAAGAGAAGATTTTATGACCAATTTATGCCAAAAATTAGGTAATTACACATTTTAATTACATTGATACACAACAAATGAAGAAGTAAATAGTTTTAACCATCAAGTCTATGAGTGGGAAAACAAAGAATTTACTGCTTTAATGGGTTTTATAAAAACATTAAAATGCATTTACTCTGAATACCATGTTTTTCTGTCGAGTATGGTATATTTGGTTTGGTACCTTGTAACATTTTATTTTATCAATAGAAGTCAATGCATTTTTAACCATCTATGGACTACTTGCACAACTACTTCACATTCTGCTTATGAAATCTCAGGCATTTCTGGTAACAATGTTCAACATTCTGAATAATAAGTACAATATATTTTTGCCTCTGTACTTCTTCATTTACAGTATTTTAATCATTTCACTCATATTTGTCCATGAATCTGGGCAGCAGGATTTGCATTGATTGTCTGCACAGAACAAGACAACATTACAAACGACAAAACATGAGCATATAATAATACAGTCAAAACAAAATAGACAGAATGAAGAAAAATGAGGCATATATGAGGTATAATGAATCATAATAAATACAGTGCTGCCCACTAATATTGGCACCCTTGGTAAATATGAGCAAAGGTGGCTGTGAAAATAAATCTGCATAGTTTATCCTTTTGATCTTTCATTCAAAAAATTTACAAAATTCTAAACTTTCATTGAAGTAAAACAATGGAAAGTGGGGGAAACTCACATTATGAAATAAATGCTACAGTTATTGGCACCCAATTATTGCAACATCCTTTTCCCAAGATAACAGCTCTGAGTTTTCTCCTATAATGAAGAGTTTGGAGAACACCTGATAAGAGATCAGAGACCATTGCTTCATCCAGAATCTCTCCAGATCCTTCAGACTCACAGCTGCTTCTCTTCAGTTCATCTCACTCATCTTCTACAGGGTTCAGGCCATGGCAGAAGCTTCATTTTGTGCTCAGTGACCCATTTTTGTGTTGATTTTGATGTTTGTTTTGGATTATTGTCCTGATGGAAGATCCAAACACGGCCCATTATAATATTTCTAACAAAAGCAGTCAGGTTTAGATTTTTTATCTGTTGGTGTTTGATAGAATCCATGATGCTATGCATCTGAACAAGATGTCCAGGACCTCCGGCAGAAAATCAGGCCAACAACATTAAAGATCCAGCAGTATATTTAACCGTGCACATGGAGTACTTTATCTCTGTTTGTACTAAACTCTTCTGGTGGGTTTGCTGCCAGAAAGCTCTTTTTTTCAGTTTCATCTGACCATAGAAGCCAGTGCCATTTGAAGTTCCAGTCGTGTCTGATAACTGAATTTGCTGGAGTTTGTTTTTGGATGAGCGAGGATAATTTTTCTTGAAACACTCCCAAACAACATGTGGTGATATAGGGGATGTTTGATATTTTTGTGGCTTTCTGACCCCAAGATTCAACTAATCTCTGGGGTTCTCCAGCTGTGATGCTTGAAGAGTCTTTGGTCACTCAAACTCTCCTCCTCACCGTGCATTAGGACGATATAGACACATGTCCTCTTCCAGGCAGATTCGTAACATCTTTAGTTGATTGGAGCCTCTTAATTATTACCCTGATGGTGGAAATGGGGATTTTCTATGCTTTAGCTATTTTCTTACAGCCACTTTCTATTTTGTGATGCTCAACAATCTTGTTCTTCACATCAGAAATATATTTTTGGGTTTTTCTCATTGTGATGGATGATTAAGGGAATTTGGACTTTGTGTTCCTCATATTTATAATCCTGTGGAACAGGAAGTCATGGCTGGACAATTTCATGTTCATAATCACCCTGGTGTGCTAAAAAAAATTGAATATGAATGGGAATATACTTCAGAGATATTTTACTCATTAGAATTTCTAGGGGTGCCAATAATTGTGGCCAACATGCATTGGAGAAAAAAAAACATTTATTTCATCATGAGATTTTCTCCCCACTTTCAATTGTTTTACATAAATAATAGGTTTGAATTTTGTGAATTTTTTAAATGAAATGTATATCAAAAGGATAAACAATGCAGATTTATTTTCACAGCTGCCTTTGCTCATATTTACCAAGGGTGCCAATATCAGTGGCACTGCAAGTAATTTACCTTGTTTTTTCACAGGCTCTGCATTTATGTCAGTTCTTTGAGAGCGAGTCTCTGGATCTCAGTGGGACGCGGATCATAGAGTTGGGCGGAGGAACAGGACTGGTTGGCATAGTGGCTGCACGATTAGGTAAAGCTTTGATTTATGTCTCTGCAATTGAAATTCACAAAATTAATCTCAACATAATCATAAGGAGAGCTGAAAATCTGTCATTCAAACAAACTTTCACTGCTGTCAGAAAGAGTGTAATGCTGTCTCTTACTCACAGACAATCTTCGTATTTCTTTTAGGAGCCCATGTGACCATCACAGACTTACCTTCTGCTGTTTCTCAGATAGAGAGGAACATTGCAGCGAACACGCCTCTCTCAGGATGGCCCTCAGGAGCCCCCGCTGTGTCAGCACTGGAGTGGGGTCTGGACCACAGCCGATTCTCCTCCAGCTGGGACTTTGTGCTGGGTGCCGATATCATCTATCTGCCAGAAACCTTCCCTCTTCTCTTGGACACACTGGTTCATCTGTGCCGGGACGGGGCTGTTGTGTACCTGGCCTCAATGATGCGCAGAGAACACGGCGCTCAGGACTTCTACGACCGCGTGTTACCACAGATGTTCAGTGTGGAGCTCGTGCATAGAGATACTGAGAGCAATATTAATATTTATAAAGCCACTTTGAGATGAGCCATCCATCCTCCAAACCGCATGTCTTGTGTAGCGTATCAGAGTCTATTTTTATATCTGGAGCTGGGAGGTTTGAATATGTACTATATACATAAATGTATTTATAAATACCAGTTTTGTGGCATATTGTACACTTCAGTGAAATTGTTGTTCTCCATTCAATTTTTATAATGAAAACTTATGTTAATTGTAAGTAACTGACAGTATTGAGGAGTAACAGAATACATATAATGCCATTATGTATTTATAATACAAAATATTCCTTTAGAGTTGCAATTGAAATAATTTGTAATCCCATTACAGTTACATTAAACATGTAGATTACTTAACAGATTACCATAAATTGAATTGCCATTTTACTCTGTTAAATGCATCCATTGATGTCTGAGGAGTGTCTCAGTGAACTTCTCACTTATAATGTGCATTACTTTCATATAGCATGCAGTGGCAGAGATCGGTTTGATTCAGAGAACTGAAGCCTAGCAAAAACATTGTGAAAAAATAAATTTCAACTTGTAAAGAGGAGTTTGTGAAACTGAACTGCCTGAAGGGACTGGATGAGCTGGATAAAGTGCGTTTAATTAGGGTTGAAGCTATACTCTGGCCCTCCGGGAACCAAGTTTTGCACCCCTGGTCTAGCACTACTCACATTTCCTTCAGAAAATGTAAAAATCATTTGATATAGTTAATCGATAGATTGATATCTGATAAATGTATGATATATTGTTTGAAATCAGTCATTTTAATATTTCAGTAAGTTTTAGAGGAGGTTGTTATTCTTCAAACACTAATTAATATACAGTACTGTATAATTATAATGCTAGTTTTTAGATTTGGGTGAGATACAGCAGCTATAAGTATTAAACTGCTAATGCAGTAAAACAGTCAAATCAGGCATATTTTATCTAGTCTTTTAACAGGGTTGTTTAAGTAAAGGTATTGTTATTGATCCACAAGCCCCAGTGAGACTCCTGTTAGTTACAATAATGCTGCCAAAAGGCATTTTAAAATAGTACCTTAAAAGTAAACGTTCCATTCAGAAATACAAAAAACTGTGCATAAATTTTATTGTTCCTTGTGTGTGGCATTGTAATGCGAAATTGGAAAATGCAGAAATTATAATGAGAACTAAAGGTTTACAACAGGTTTAATCACAAAGTAGGATTGAATGAGAATTCAAAATATGAAACGATCCCAGTTACAGTAGGTCACAAATAGGCACACGTCTTCTAGTTTCTGTAATTTAATACCCACACCGTATGAACTTCAAAAGCTGACACTGCACTACAACAACACTTTTCTAATACATTTCAATCTGTCATTCCATACCATTTGGCCTCATTGTGTGTGTGTGTGCGAGTAGACAGTTGAAGTTTAACATCTAATACAAGAAAAACCTTATTTTGAAGTAAAAGATCCATAAGGCGTTACTGAGAACCTTTAATGTTCTAGACCTACTGCTATTGTAAAAATCACACTATAAGGGACATATATTACAAGGGACTATTTAAAAAAAAAGAGCAAATATCTGTATTTGTGAGTGCTACAGATAAATAGCAAGTGATTTATTATCCATATTTTCATTCATTCATTCATTTATTGATTGATTGTACAGGTCATAAGTAATGTAGCTCAGTTTTAATTATTTGACTAATCCAACCTCAGGCGACAGGCATAACAAATTTCACTGTCATATTTAAAAACTATTTGTGCAACAACAATTATGTAGCTCATGCAGAAAATCACGTGGAAATTAAGTGCACCCTTCTTGCATGTTATTAAAATAATTTCAAACAAAGAGACATCAGAATTAACCATTGCATGTCTCACACACAGCAGGTGATGCTCCATTCTTGAATGAATCAACATATTTGAGCTAATTGGTTGAATGAATGATTCAACGACTCACTCATTAAGACAGTCACTTGTTGCTACCTACTGGCATAACAATGTAAAGTGCAGAAAGCGTCATTGTAAAATCCCTAATACTACTACACAGACTGACAGTGCCTGGAGCAGTGAAATATTGGTGTGTGGTGTCACTGTGGTTGTTGCTATTTCAATGATAGTATAAACGGTGTTTTCTGCTACACGAATAGAAACAGCATTTGGTTTTTGTTCAGTTCTCTAAAGTATTATCCTCCAATTTTCCTCCTTCTTCTGTATTCAGTCTCTGATAAAGCAAGTCAGTGTCTGCACTTTCAGTTTGTTCCCCAAACTCAACCATCTCCTCGTCTTCTGTCTCAGAGTCAGGAGCAGTGTGTTTGCGTATACGACTTACCGCGTCCCACAGAGACTTGGCCTGTTGTATTTTTTGTTCACAGGGCAATAAAGTACAGAGTAAAACGTCAGAAGGAAAATTTCTTGTCTGTGGGAGAGATGAATTTCTAAAGCTTCTGGAACTGGAGTTGAAGAAGGAGAGGGAAGTGAGGATGTACAGCTTGACTGAACACTGGGATAACCGGAGCACTGGGTGGTTTCTGTGTTAGTAAAAATCCTCTCATTCTCTGTGTGAGAAACCACAGGAGTAGCTGATACAGTCGATACATCCAAGGTGTTGGAAGCAGTGGTAAATGACAAATGAGGTGAAGAGCTTGACCTTCTGAGAGTCCTGGATCCCACAGGTGATGGTAAATCAACTTTGATGCAATTCTCTGCACTTTTCCTAAGGACAGGTGTAGAGCAATCCAAAACAAGTTCTTGCTTATCATCTGAGAGGTTGTCTTCTGTTGAAATGTCCTCGGTAAGGTCCTTAGTAGTATCTGTTTGATGGTTCTCATTGTCCTTCTGTGTACTGTGCTCAACCACACTGTCGTCCAATGCAGGTCCATGTCCTTGTTCTGTGGATTGATTCATATGTATGGTGGTCTTTTCAGGTTGGATTTCAGATGTGGATTTTGCATTTGTGAAAGCCACAAAGTCTTCGTGCACAGCTTCGGGTTCTTGTGCAGAGGTTTGCTCTTCCACTTTCATTATGTTGAGCGTTTCCTCTATGCCTTCATTATTCTCCGGTGTTGTCCCACTCCAGGTATGTCCCACCATCAGTTTATTTTCCTGCGCATGCCAGTCATCAACAGTTGCAGCTGCGGATGGAGATTCCTCAAACTCTTTTATTGGATCCACTATGTGACTCTCACAGGAGCTGCCATGTTCTTCTGAAATGCTCTCGTGTGTCTGTACACTTGTCCTGGGATGCTCATGTGCTATTCCAAGAATCCTTTCTACTCTCTCGTCCAAAGTATTGTTTTCAGGAGTCTCCTGGCTTGAGACGACACTGCTGTGCTGCTTCTGCACCTCAGTCTCCTCTCTAGTACTTGGTGAAGGACTCTCCTCTGTCAAACACACATACTGGACATGCTCCTTCTCTGGAAGAAGTACAAGCTCAACCTTGACAACAACACAGGTTGCGTCAATGACCACAAGACTCTGCTGTTGGTCGTTTGTTGAGTTGTTGCTAACATCAGGCTCATCATTTATCCCCTGGCTTCTTTGCTCTGTCATACTCGTCGAGTGATGCTGATATTTTGGCTCTTTCCACAATGAGAATTTCTCTATGATTTCCCTGCATGGTTTCTCATGTCCTTCTGTCTGCATTGGTGACTTCTGGGCTAAAGAGTTTGACTCTGAGTCATTCCTTTGGACATAACATTGCAACTCTTCTTTATTTTCATCTGGTTCTATTGCATTAGTCAGATCCTGGATAGAACTGGATCTTTGATCTAGGGGTGTGTGCCCATGCTCTCCAAACATTAAGGATCTGTCAAGCTGCCCAACAGCTTCGTACTTCTTCAAGCACGCATCCTTATTTTGTCTGCAGTCATCATTGTGCTTAGGTGAATTTGTCTGCTTAATGGTGATTGTCTTGTAATCCGGTTTGCAATCAGTTAACAGAGGTAACACGTGGGATTTAAGTGGCTCCTCTGGAGAACTTGACAAGCCTGACACCTCTCCCATTCGAGAGATTAGACAAAACACAGTCTCACCACCTTTTCTTCTTGGGAGTTTGGTCTGCTTCGTCCGAGTAATATCAGGATAGGTCATGTGTGGAGACTCTCGGTACTGAAGCTGTGCTTGTGTTGAAGGTGGTTTCGTGTTTATTGTTGTGTACTGCATGACAGAGGATGCATTTAAGGCTTCTAGACAGTGTTGTCCACAGTGTTGTGATAACCCTGCGATAACTCTCTGTGTTCTGTTTCTGGTTATTTTTTTGTAAATAATGTCCATTGTTTGATGTAGGATCACAATGTGTTTCTGTCAAATCTGGAAAGGGTACTTTTCTGCTCTCAAATGTCTGCTCCTCAAATGCTTCCACACTTGGCTCTGCAGTAACTTTTGGTATTGCTGCTATCTTGTCACCGTTCTTCGGGGAGCTGTATGCTGGTGGCACCATGTAGGATGGAGGCTGTCTGAAAGAGCCTACTGGGAAAACACTTTCTGTATTTCTCGAATTCCAAGGGCTCCATTTCCACCGATGTTCCCCGATGAGCTCGGTTTTGTCTGTTTTCTGTGACGTTAAAGCAGTTGGCTGGAATTGTTCAGTGGTGTCTGTACTAACAGCCCACTGGCCACATCCCAACACCTTCTCCATGTCTGAAGCACACCTAGATGACCTCCACTCCCCAACCTCAAAGCGAGGTGGTTTTTTGGAAAGCGTGTGATGATAGCAGTCGGCATAGGCTTGCATCTCATTATGACTGTTTGCTCCAAAGTTTTCTCTTATTTCTCTGTAGTTTATTGACCATGTGTTTTCCCACCCTTTGTACTGTGCATGTTGTAGCGAATTTCATGTGATGAACTCTGCAAATAAAAGAGGTCTTCCCCTTTAAATTTTCTTTATTGGGATGTGATGTCATTGTTAGAGCGGACATAAAAATGTCCGGTGTTATGAGACACGTTAGCGTTTCACATGATAGTTCGACGCTCTCTAAGTCCTGTTCTGTTCTCCTGCTGAAGCCGAATTAGGAGTGTTTTGAATCTCCCACTGAATCTACTGTTGAAGTTTTCGGAGTGCTTGTTTCTCCTGTTGACGCTATGTTGGGAGTAATTCGATTCTGCCGCTGAAGTCGTGTTCGGAGTGCTTGTTTCTCCCGCTGATGATGTGTTTGGAGAGAAATTATGCCGTTAACATGATTTAAAACGGAGATTGAAGATAAGTCAAGCATGCTAGGGAAAGTGTAAGTGCAACTCTCTTTTGTTTCTTCTTAGAGGAAGTTGGTTATTTCTGTGCTAATTGTATTTCACTTGTTTGTGTTTAGGGGTGGGTTTTGTTTCTTTATTTTGAATTGGCTACAGTTTTGAACTACCTATGCTCAACGGACCTTTCGTAACGTGTTTGGTGATTTCACCATATGAACGATGTAAGGTCAGCGGACATTTATAACCATATTGGAGGATTCAAGGTATGGACAATACATCACATTGCTGAATGCATTTTGAATGGACTGGGAGCTATGAAATTGCATATTACTTGTCCTTCAGGGGAGTTGTATTTTTGTGTCTGTTTTGTTATTATGTTTGGATTTATTGAACCGTTGAACTCTGAGAAGACATTATGAATGTGTAATGTATTTCATGAAATTGTGAATATGTTGTTTTCATCTGTTTGGTTTGGTTGATGAAGTGTCATTTGAATTAATAACATAAACACGGAAAAATAAATAGGATATAATAGGGATCTTACAAATGGATAAAAAATGTATTAGATTCCTTTGGGACGTTTTGCTTTTTAATTACTAAAAATTGTCTGGATTAACTACCAGGCTGGCACCTCAAATGAAAATCGTCACATAAAAAGTGGCACCCCAGACGGGACCGTTAATGAACAATATCCTATTGATGTGTTTTTTGTTGAAATTCAATTGTTGGGAAGAAAAAATGGCCACTTCAGAAAAAAAATCTGAATTGGGGAATTCATTGTTGTTAGATGATGATGAAGTATCTGGGTATATTTTCTCTCATGATAAAGCAGCTGAATCTAATAATTTAGTTGAGCAGTCTTACGCTGTGCAGGTTGGTGGTACTCAATGTTCCATTCTGGATATGGACTTGTGTGGAGATTCTATAATGTTACCCTCTTTACCACCTCATCATATTCCTCCTGTAGGAGGTTCTCACAAGTCAGATATTGATTCTTTTTTCCAAGCAGTGGAAACTATTCGTCTTTCTCAAAATAATTTTTCTATAGTTGTAAATCAGAAAATGGATACCCTTTTGGACATGCAAGTGAAGAGTAAAGATGAATTGAAAGAGTCCATCTCAAAACTCTCTGAGGCTATGTCTACCCTTGTGAATGAAAAACAACTGGAGTTAGTTCAGGTTGTAAGAAATCATATAGAATATTTGCAGAATCAAGTAACTTCCACCATAAACTGGCGGGTAAAGCAGTTACATTCTGAAGTGTTGAAAGATATTAATGCTGTTATGACCCCAATGGGGCAGACTGTACATCATTTGGAAACGGAAATATCTGCTCTCACAAAACGAGTGGATAAAAGCATCCTAGAAGTTCAGTCCATGAAAACCCAATCGCTTCCAGCTACTTTTTTTGGGGATGCTTCTGTTCAAACTACTTTTCCTCCTCCGATGGATTTTATGCAGTCAGGAGCTACTCTTAATCCTCACAGACTACAGTCCACTTTGCAGAATGTTGCTGAAAGAGATCTTATGTCACCTAATGATCCTTTCCTACATGAAGATACAAAAACAAGATCTCTTGGCAAACGTCCAATTAAATTGGAATTTCCTTCCTTTGGTAGGATGGAAGATACAGTTGATCCTTTGCTGTATTTGGAAAAGTGTAATGATTATCTCGCTTTACAACCCCTTACACAGGAAGAGCTTTTTGTTACCCTCAGGAATGTTTTGCACGGGACTGCTCGAGATTGGTGGGATGTGGCACGATTGGAAATAACCACCTGGGATGAATTTGAGCAGAAGTTTCGAACTGCTTTCTTGTCTGAGGATTACGAAGATGAGTTGGCCGAGCATATTCGAACTCGAGTACAAGGTGAAGAAGAGAGCATTCGTGATTTTGCTTATATGTATCGATCACTCTGTAAACGTTGGAAACCTGACATTGAGGAAGAGGAGATTATAAAGATGGTTTTGAAGAACATAAATCCTCGACTAGCTAGTCAACTTAAAAGTAGTAGTGTGGGTACAGTGGATGGATTGGTTCGGTTGGGTCAACAACTTGAAAAGGATAGAGTAAATCAAAGGAACTATGAACAAAGGAGAGACTTGGAGAAAAAATCTCAACCTAAAACTCAGCATACCTCTATAGGTTATCATAATCCTTCACAATCAAGTGCTTCCAATTCTGCTGCCCCTGTGCTTTGCTGGCGTTGTAAAAGTGCTCATTCCCCTGCTACTTGTCCTTTAATTGTCTCTGCTAATAAAAATAGATCAAATAATAAAGCACCTCATTCCTCGTCTGGTCATAATTACCAGAAAAGACCAGAACATCCTACTGTGAGTACTCTTACTCATTCTAGTTCCTCTAAAGGGGTAAATTCTAAGAAAAAATTAAATCCAGGATTGTCTAGTTTAAATATGACCATTCCCCAACAGCTGATTGTTCCGATATCCATTGGTAAATGGAAAGGTGGTGCTTTCATTGACACTGGGTCCTCGTATACCTTGTTAAACGATAATCTGTGGAAAAAACTAAAAGCTTCTACAGATAAATTAAACCACTGGACTGAAGGACCTTTATACTTAGCTGATGGTGGTGCCAGACAACCCTTAGGATGGACGGAGGTAGAAATTATACTTCACAACAGACCTTGTACTTTACCTGTTGTTGTTTTATCTTCACAGACTCTTGCTTTTTCTGCTGTTATCGGACTTGATTTCCTATTTTTCAGTGGAATACAGCTGGATGTTATGAATCAGATGTATTGGTTCCAGGATGAGAAGGAAAAACATGTTTTCCAGAAAGAACATCAAGGATGGACTATGGAGTCACAGGTTGCCCTATTTTCTGCTATAGCCCCTTGTCCAACAGAGTCTTTGGATTTAGAGGAATCTGTGAAATCTTTTGACCCCATCATCCATGATGTTAATTTAACAGAGTATGAAAAACAGCATCTTTTTGCACAAATAGATGCACATTCTGACGTTTGTACAACAAAATTGGGATGCACTAATGTGCTTACTCACAAGATTTTTTTGACACAAGAAATGCCTATTAAGCAAAAGTCTTATCGTATTTCCCTTTCTAAACGGAGTATCATGAAAGAACACATTAGTGAGATGTTGGAGAATAAAATTATTGAACCCTCCTCTTCAGCCTGGGCCGCTCCTGTGGTTATGATACCTAAAAAAACAGGAGGACTTAGATTTTGTGTTGATTATCGGAAATTAAACTCTGTTTCTCAAACAGATGCTTATCCATTACCGACTATTCAAGAAATCTTGGAATCATTGGCTGGAGCAGCAGTTTTTTCGACTTTGGACTTAAATAGCGGATATTGGCAGGTCCTTATGGATGAAGAAAGTAAAGATAAAACTGCCTTTGTGTGTCCATTAGGACTATTTCAGTTCAATGTTATGCCGTTTGGACTTAAGAATGCTCCTGCAACCTTTCAAAGGTTGATGGAACGAGTTCTGGGAGAACTTCGTGGTACCATCTGTTTTGTGTATTTGGATGACATCATTATTTATTCCCCAACCACTGAACGGCATTTTCAAGATGTGCAAGCTGTCTTGGACAAGCTTCGAGGGGCAAATCTTACTGTTAACATGCAAAAGAGTCATTTTTTCTGTATCTCCTTAAAATTTCTTGGACATGTAGTTTCACCAGCAGGAGTGGAGGCTGATCCTGAAAAAATAAAGGCAGTACAGGAATTTCCTACACCCAAATCTCTGAAAGAACTCCAAAGATTTCTTGGAATGGCAGGGTGGTATCACCGTTTTGTGCCCAACTTCTCACTGCTTACAGAGCCCTTAAATGCCCTAAAACGGAAAGATAGTAAATTTGTGTGGAGTGAAAAATGCCAAGAATCTTTTGAAGTCCTGAAGAAACATCTTGTATCCCCACCCATCTTGGGACATCCAAAGTTAAATCTTCCTTTCACTGTATATACGGACGCTAGTGATGTTGGGTTGGGGGCAGTACTTGTACAACAAGTGGGATTTGGAGAAGAAGTTCTGGCTTTTGCCAGTCGTAGTTTAAATAAAGCTGAGAGGAACTACTCCACGACTGAAAAAGAGTGTTTGGCCGTTGTTTGGGCCATTGAGAAATGGAGGTACTATTTGAAAGGGAGACACTTTACAGTTGTCACTGATCACTCCTCCCTTGTCTGGGTTTTTAGAACTCAAAAGCCTAGTACCCGCTTGATTCGATGGGCACTGAGACTTCAAGAATTCAGTTTTGCTGTTGAATACAGAAAGGGGAAGTATAACACGGTTCCAGATGCTCTATCTCGAGCTCCTGTAGAAAACCCTGGATTTCCCTTACCAATCTGTGCTACTATGCTGTCAAACAGGAATGACATATCCCAGGTCTTGCAAGTCTCTGATGAGGAGATATGGAGAGCACAACAATGTGATCCAGAAATCCAATCACTTTATATGACCATCATGGATACTGGACAACCTATTGTTGTAAATGCTACTACTACATTTACGGTCCTGGAAGACAAGGTCTATAGAGTGCAGAAATTACCTCACAAAACTATTTATCAGATTTACATTCCTACTTCTCTTCGTCCTAAACTCCTTCAGAACTTCCATGAAGATCCATTAGCTGGACATTTGGGACGTTTCAAAACGTACAAAAGGCTGCAGACTCTTGTATATTGGCCCAAAATGAATTCTGATGTTGTGGACTGTGTTCGTTGTTGTCAGCAGTGTCAGCTATATAAGCCTGAAGGACGAAAATTGGCAGGAAAGTTACAACAAACTGAGGTACATCGACCATGGGAAATGTTAGGAGTTGATATCATGGGCCCGTTTCCAAGAAGCTCTAATCGTAATGTGTACCTTTTAGTGTTTGTTGATTATTACACACGTTGGGTGGAGTTATTTCCCCTTCGACAAGCTACAGCCGAGACAATTGTCCGGGTTATGACAAAGGATATCTTTACTAGATGGGGAGTACCTGACTATATATTGTCCGATCAAGGTTCTCAGTTCGTTTCAGCTCTCTTCGAAGAAACGTGTAAAAAGTGGAATGTTTTTCCAAAACGAACAACTACTTATCATCCGCAGACCAACATGACGGAGAGGATAAATCGTACCTTAAAGGTAATGATTTCCATGTACATTGGCAATAATCATAAACATTGGGATAAAGACTTACCTGAGTTCCGATTTGCCTTGAATTCTGCTGTTCATGAGTCGCTGGGTGTAACACCAGCTGAGTTGAATTTGAATAGACCTCTGAGAGGTCCTCTGGATGTTTTGTTACAGCCGAGGGAATGTATTCCTGATTCTTCAGTCTATGCTCAAGCAGAGAAACTAAGTAGAATGCAGGAGTTTGTTAGTAGGAATCTATATAAAGCTAAAAGACGTCAGAAAAGAAACTATGACAAGGACAGAAGAGAATGCAAATATGAGGAGCAAGATCCGTATTCCAAGGCAGAAAAATCATTTTCTGCTAAACTTGCCCCTAAATGGAAAGGTCCGTATAGGATTGTACAGAAAAAGGGCCCTCTTAATTATGCAATTGTATTGGAGGATACGGGAGAAGATGGTCGTATTGTGCATGTATCGAAGTTAAAACCTTGTTATCCTTTAGCGGTAGAAATACAGGAACTAAATGCTGACATTAAAGTGAAAAGAGAGAGTCAAAAGATCTCAAACCATTTCAGTGCTGAAGAAGAATACAAGAGATCTAATGATGGTGAAATGCAAACAGAACTTGACAAAATTGAACGTCAAAGATTGTTGAATATTTTTGCTGAAGAAAGTGAGGAGGAGGAGTTCCTTGGGTTTTAATTGTATATGTAAACTTTTTTCAGGGGAGGGGGAGTGTAGCGAATTTCATGTGATGAACTCTGCAAATAAAAGAGGTCTTCCCCTTTAAATTTTCTTTATTGGGATGTGATGTCATTGTTAGAGCGGACATAAAAATGTCCGGTGTTATGAGACACGTTAGCGTTTCACATGATAGTTCGACGCTCTCTAAGTCCTGTTCTGTTCTCCTGCTGAAGCCGAATTAGGAGTGTTTTGAATCTCCCACTGAATCTACTGTTGAAGTTTTCGGAGTGCTTGTTTCTCCTGTTGACGCTATGTTGGGAGTAATTCGATTCTGCCGCTGAAGTCGTGTTCGGAGTGCTTGTTTCTCCCACTGATGATGTGTTTGGAGAGAAATTATGCCGTTAACATGATTTAAAACGGAGATTGAAGATAAGTCAAGCATGCTAGGGAAAGTGTAAGTGCAACTCTCTTTTGTTTCTTCTTAGAGGAAGTTGGTTATTTCTGTGCTAATTGTATTTCACTTGTTTGTGTTTAGGGGTGGGTTTTGTTTCTTTATTTTGAATTGGCTACAGTTTTGAACTACCTATGCTCAACGGACCTTTCGTAACGTGTTTGGTGATTTCACCATATGAACGATGTAAGGTCAGCGGACATTTATAACCATATTGGAGGATTCAAGGTATGGACAATACATCACATTGCTGAATGCATTTTGAATGGACTGGGAGCTATGAAATTGCATATTACTTGTCCTTCAGGGGAGTTGTATTTTTGTGTCTGTTTTGTTATTATGTTTGGATTTATTGAACCGTTGAACTCTGAGAAGACATTATGAATGTGTAATGTATTTCATGAAATTGTGAATATGTTGTTTTCATCTGTTTGGTTTGGTTGATGAAGTGTCATTTGAATTAATAACATAAACACGGAAAAATAAATAGGATATAATAGGGATCTTACAAATGGATAAAAAATGTATTAGATTCCTTTGGGACGTTTTGCTTTTTAATTACTAAAAATTGTCTGGATTAACTACCAGGCTGGCACCTCAAATGAAAATCGTCACAATGTGAGTCTCTTTCTGCATACCTCCCCTTATCTGATCTCTGTTTTTCTATTGGCACAGGATTTCTCACTTCACCAATGTAGTCAGTTAATTCTCTGTGAGATAACTTGGTGTGTGAAGGAAAATTTGCGATTGATGCTATTTCGGTCTGCTTGTTAAAGTCATAAATATCCCGGGTAGTTCTGGTACCTGATGCCACCCAAGGTTTTGGCTCACCAGTTGAGTCAATGTACTCGAACAGGCGTTGCAGGCAAGTGGTTGTAGAAGGTTTGTGCTGATATCTGTTAAGAAAAACAAGAATAATGTATGACTTCTCCAAAAGTTAACTGTAGTGAGGAGTCAGCTAACTTAAAGTCTGATCCCTGCCCTGTCCAAATAACACTTGACCTTAAGATTTATTGATTTGCTTTTTAAAATCATGAAACACTGCTCAATCAGAGGCACTTCAAAGGTTTATGGGCCCCCTGGACAAGAAAACTGGATCTGCGCAATTCACACGGGTCATATTTCTCAGGATGGGAAAAAAAATAAATCTGTATTAATGCAGAAAAATAACAGTCTTGGAGATATTTACTGTTACGAGTGTGTCTGCCAATTATTGAATGAAAGAGTTCCTTTTGTACTCTTCAATGTAAATGACTGTCCAATGTCTTAAAGAACTACATAAAAATATACAATTGTGTGTTATTGGTCTAAAAAGACATTGGTTGCGTCCGAAAGCTGAAAAATGCTGCCTTTTGATATCCCACAGTCCTGTGTTTTTCATTCTGTGATGTTTGGGCTAAAATATTAAAGATGCCATCTGAAAGTTGCATTTGGTGGTCAGTTTGTGTAAATGTAAATGTTTCTGACCAACTTTTGGGCATATGATTTCTAACAAGAAATCAGTTTCACAGTAATTAAATATTCACTTAGTTATCACCAAAGCTCATTCTATTTTGCTTTAGTTCATTAAATGCTGCTTCAGAAGTCTGTCTGAAATCAGTTTTGTGACGTGTCTCTGTGTGCAAGCGCTGCCTGCGAAGTCATTGCCTGATAAAGCAGCGAGGCACCAAGTCAGCAGCTTAAGCTTTTGGACACAGCCTGTGTTTGCCTATTGTTGTGACTTGGTTGAAGAGAAGATTTTATGACCAATTTATGCAAAAATGAAAAAAGTAAATAGTTTCAACCATCAAGTCTATGAGTGGGAAATTGTGGGAAAACAAAGAATTTACTGCTTTAATGGGTTTTATAAAAACATTAAAATGCATTTATTCTATTACCATGTTTTTCTGTCGAGTATGGTATATTTGGTTTGGTTTGATATTTAATTTTATCAATAGAAGTCATGCATTTTTAACCATCTATGGACTACTTGCTCAACTACTTCACATTCTGCTTATGATGCGTTTCGGGTAACAATGTTAAACATTCTGAATAATAAATGCAATATATTTTTTTGCCTCTGTACATCATTTACAGTATTTTAATCATTTTACTCATATTTTTTCATCAATCTGGGCAGCAAAATTTGCATTGGTTGTCTGCACAGAACAAGATAACAACAAAAATGACAAAACACGAGCATACATTAATACAGTGAAAACAAAACAGAGAGAAAGAAGAAAAAGAGGCATATATGAGGTATAATGAATCATAATAAATATAAGCCCTAATTTATTGCTTGGTTGCAGGTGATCTTATGTCAGGATTTAAAGTTCCTGAAGTGCTGGCAGGTAATAGACCGTGATCTGAGCAGATCACCCGTTGAGGCCGGAGGAAACCAGACTGTGATGGACGAAGTGAGGATGCTGTCAGTGAACCAGGATAGCAGAGAAGAAATGTCTTTGGATGAGAAGTTAGTGGTCTGGACTCTCCATTGTCAAATAAAGAAAGAAAGAAAATTCCAGGATATTTATTTAAAATACAAATTAATTAATTTCACCCCCCAGTTTTGTCTGTTTGTTGTTTTTTTCTTTTTTGTGAATGAAATATATCTTAGAGTATATTTACACCATTTTGGAATCAAATGGAGTGGGGGTGGGTTGGGTGCTGATAGTGGATGGCATCCAGAGACATCTCAGCATTCAGAGACATACTGTAGCTTTCTTTGGCAAGAGGTTCACACAGGAGACCCAGCTAGAATTGTTTTGTTATAAAAATGTTCTGATAACATTATCAGGCAGTGTTCTAGTAATGTTTTCAGTGGGTAGTTTTATTTTAGTTCCCAGAATGTTCTCCTAAAAGACAGGAAAATATTTTCTAAAAGCATTCTAAAAATGTTTAGTGAAAACATTGTTAAAACATTATTCCTTGACATTCTAATAAAGTTTTTTACGTGGAGTTTATTTTTTGTTCTTACAATGTTCTTCTGATTGTTACGATAACATTTTCTAAAAACATTATAAAATATTTTGTGATGATCTTCAGTATAAATTTAGACATAATATTGTTAGAACATTTTACCTTAACATTCTTATAAAGTTTTCAGCTGGTAGTTTTAAGTTCCCAGAATGTTTTCCTAAAATGTTTCAGTTATAACACTGTTGGAACATTATGCACTAACAATCCTATTAAGCCCCCCAATACAGTTTTTAAAGTGTAGAATCATAGTCCATGCTTTAATAATTTGAAAATGTTTAAATGAATAACATGAAAACTTTATTAGCCTGCTCAAACATTTAAACAAATATTTGTAACAGGATACAATAACTTTAAAAAAATACACAAATAAAATAAAACTTCTTAAGGTACAACTGAATAAACAACATTGTAAACTTTTGAATTTCAGCATTTAAAAAGAGCCAGAAGATTCAAACAAGTCACCACCCTCTGGTGCTCGTGACAGACTGACTGGATTTCATCCAGGGACGGTCCTTCATTATGCACCTGCATAGACAATAATATTATTTAAAATCAGAATTATTAAAAAAATTATTATGAAAAATAATGTGTAAAAATGTATAAATAAGGATATATAATATAATGAATAAATCATGAATAAATAAAAAAGTGGTGACACTTTACAATAACGTTCATTAGTTAACATTAGTTAATTCAGGTTTAAATCTGTAAATATTTTTATATTTCTTGTTTAATTTTAGTCTTGTTTCATCCCTTAGGCTTATAAACAACAAAAACAATACCAACAAAAATGCAATTTTTTATGTGTTATGATCAAATTAATATTATGTTTATTCAAAGATATTTAACCTTGTCACCTTGCTTTTTTCACTTTGTGTATGTAATCTCATACTTTGATGTACGCAAACCCATTATATTTATGTTTTCCTTTCCTTTTTTTTGTCATTATGATTGTGAAGGAGTGGATTGCAGATCTACAATGGCCCTCATAATAATGTTAATTATAATATTTCTTGAATAATTATTTATCAAAGTTACATTTATGCATGTTATAAAATAAGTTGAATATGGCTTTAGTTTGCCTTTTTATTCTCTAAGAAGCTGATCTCATTGTGTGTGCAGTTAACCATATTTGATAATACTTAGGGCAGAGCCCGGCAACCTTGAAGTACAGATAAGTGCTCTCTGCATATGAGTGTGAATGTCTATCTTTGCAGCTTGATGCAGAGAGAGAGCTCTAGGAGGAAATCGTCATTTGCCTCACCCTGATGTCCAGGGTAACAGATATACAGGAGAGACCTATTGCGTCTGACCTCTGATCAATTGTCACCAAATATAATCACTAGAAGATATGTGTGGTAAGCAGAGGTGGGTAGTAACTAATGACATTTACTTCGTTACATTTACTTGAGTATTTTTTTTGGGTAACTAATACTTTTAGAGTATATTTTAAAATGGGTACTTTTACTCTTACTCAAGTATATTTTTAGAGAAAAAACTGTACTTTTACTTCGTTACTGTGTGCGACGCTCCTCGTTACTTTATCTTAATGAAATACAAGTTAAAAATGCTTCAGTTTATTCCAAACGCGCTGTCTACTTTTCTCTGGGCAATGAACGATGCCCATTCGCGAATGATTGATTCTTTTGAGTCAATTCTGTTCAAAGGCTTGATCAAACCAGTGAATCGGTTCACGAATCAGTTTGAATGATTCATTCAGTTCCCTGCAGCACGCTCCCAATTCGTTGGTCCGACGTGACTTGTAGTGACCGACTGAAAGGGAACAAACATACAGTGGGGAAAATAATTATTTGATCCCCTGCTGATTTTGTACATTTGCCCACTGACAAAGAAATGATCAGTCTATAATTTAATGGTAGGGTTATTTGAACAGTGAGAGACAGAATAAAAAAAGAAAAAAGAAAAAAAAGAAAACCAGAAAAACACATTTCAAAAAAAGTTATAAATTGATTTCCATTTTAATGAGTCAAATAAGTATTTTATCCCCTATCAGTCAGCAAGATATCTGGCTCCCAGGTGTCTTTTATACAGGTAAGGAGCTGAGATTAGGAGCACTCTCTTAAAGGGAGCTGAAGAATTCATTGGCTGAAAGGCTGGGCCACGTCTGACGCCGGAGTGCTGGAGGACTCGACGGGGTTTGCCCAATCAGGGAACTCTTTGGAGAATTTAGGCGTTGAGGACGCCGCAAACCGACTCTGAACCAGGCCTCTGGGTATGATACCCCTTTTCCACCAAGGCAGTTCCAGTGCTGGTTCGGAGCCAGAGCCTGGTTTCAAACCGGTTCTTTGTCTTTCGACACCCAAAGCACCAGCTCCGAACCAGGAAAAGCGGTTCGTAAGTAGCACCAAAACATTGCTGGGCTAGAAGGAAGAACCGCTTGCGTCAGGGGCTGGGGGCGGGGTTACCGTGAACAACAAGACAAAAGAAACTGTGGACCGCCATATTTGAAATAGCAGCTAAACATGGACACGTTGGATTCGCCGTGTTTGGATGCCGATGTAGAATCGCAAAGCCATGAACGTCAATAACAACACAACGTCCGCCATTGTTGATAGTTTGTTTAGGCCTGTTCGGGATGGATCGGCGCTACGCGGACCGTTCGGTGCGAGGCATCGGGGTGCTGCGGGAGCGACTGGAAATCTGACGGCTCTTTATGCTTTTGGATCGCTCTCGCGGTGCTTTAGTGTGTTGTGTGCCGATCGATCTGCGTGGCGCAATGCACCTCGAACAAGTCTGTTGTGTTTGGCGCTGCCGCGCTAGTGAGACAAAACATGAAACGTATTCAGTGACGTAAGTCCTGGCACTGTATTGGCTCTCTAGCCTGTGGAAAAGCAACCGGTTCTTAAAGGGCTCGCGAGTCGAACCAACTAAGAACTGGCAGTAGCACTGGCTCTGAACTAGCACCTGGTTCCTGCTGGTGGAAAGGGGGTATCAGTGCCACTACCCCCTTGAGGTGAGAACACCGGTTCTACACACAGGCTATAGAACCTAGCGAACGTGTTAGGAGTCGCCCAGCCCGGGGGGATCACGTGACGCTTTCATGAGCCAGGTTGCACATTAGCTGAGCTCCGTGTATATTACTGTCTATTACTGTTGTTCATCTTCTTTTTTTACATTTGGGGTAGTTATTTCATTTGTCGTTGGTCCGGAGATATCACAGTCGGAAACTCGCCTTTCTTTCACCATCATCCTCTCCAATTAAGAAGAAAATAAAACCAACAGCCACAGCGGGCCGAGCCGACCAGTATCTCCCTATATGCAGAGTACGCAGTCTGCTTAGGGCACCAACTCCCAGGGGGGGCACCATCCCAGTTGCTCCAAAAAAAAAAAAAAATCTATATTAATATTAACATATACATAAATAAAAATCTAAACATGAACATATATATTATGTATATATAATTATTATAAAAAAAATGCATTTAATGATGAAGGCAGTAGGCAGTATAAGCACACGCGATGCGCCATTCCGTATCTGCGCTCGCGCTCACCTCATGTTTGGGCTGAATACAATGATCATTATAATTGATGGACAACTAGGCTATATCAGGGAAAAGACATCAGTGCAGTTCGGCGCAGAGAAAAGAAAAAGCCCGCGATGAAGCCTGTGCATCACTTTCAGGTAACTACGTTCATAATCCTGTGAAACTTTTTTAACTGTTGATGTTAGTAACGTGTTTTAATGTCGGTAATAATTTCATCACCAACAACAACGCATCTGACTTAATATTCTAGTATCCATGACTTGTATATAAAACAACGAGGCGATTGGTTAATTAATAATAATCATATGGTTTCATTGAATAACACTGTTAAAATACATAATGTAATACAAAACAAACTATTTACATTATTACAAATGCCTGCAAAGGGGACCAAAGGGTTACTGCTGCTGTTACACTTGCAGGACGAACACATCCTTGTTTAATATTGACCAAACATTTAATTCAAATAGGCCTATCCACTTAATTTTTAATTTTTGGCCACCTTTTTGAAATAGAAATGCTACAGCCTCTTTAATTTATTCAACAAAAACACGTGGACATCACAACCCTCACCAAAATTAACCATGTTATCGTAATAAAACTGTTTAATTTTATTTTGTGTGATTTCTGAATGCTTGAGACTATAAAATCAATCAGACAACGGTATTAATAAAATCATAGCCATAGTTAACTGTCTAGACTCTAAAGCTACAATTGTAGTTAATAAATAATACGATTTAATTACAATTTATTTATTTACTTTTATATTTTATTAAAGTTCTATTTTGACCCCTTGTAGTAGCTGTTTTTAATTTTTTTAATTTATTTATTTATTTATTGAGGGAAGGGGCACAACAATACTATTCTGCTTAGGGCACCCATTTTCCTACCTGAAGGAGCCGAGAAAGATGACCTCATTGGCTTTCTGAAATGGTCACTGCCGATCTGGATCCCATCACTTGCGGTCAGAGATATCGAGATCGAACGTGCGCATCAAGTTTATTCCAGAGCTTCAACGGATCACTCCAAACCGCGAGTGTTTCTCTTCAAACTGTTTCGCTACAACGACAGAAATTTGATTCTAAATGAAGCAAGACGCCGCGGTCCTGTGAAAGCGAGTGATGGTGCGATGTTGAGCTTTTTCCCCGCGACAGCAAAGAAGCTCCTTCAATACAATACGGAAGGAATTGAAAGAGGCAGGTCTGCAGGCCTTCAGTATCCTGCTACGATGAAGATCGTCATGAAACACGGCGAGACCAAACTAATGCACTCTCCGGACGAAGCGTGTCCCTCATTCTTCCGGGATGGACGTGGCATAAGGGTTTGATAATACTGAGTGACTCGACTTCTAATTTACTGATCTAGAACTTTGTGTCAATCGGCTACTGGCAGTTCTTCATGTAAGCTAAGAAACTTGGTATCACTAATGTACAGTTTTCAATGTACATGATGTAATTATTTGTTTGTTTCCTCGTTATGGAAAATATACATACATTTTTTTTTAACCCCACTTTATCACTCATGTGAATTTGAAGTTATTCTGTTCTCTAATAATAGGGCCAATGGCGGTGTTATAAAGAATTGTACTGGCTGTCATGTTAATGTCACTGATTAAGATAGGGGAGGGTGGCAGGCTGGGTTTTTTATCCCAGTCTGTAAAAGTTTTATGGGGTGTTTTTTTTTTTTTTTATATATATATGTTAATGGGTTTTTAAAGGCAGACTTGAGTTAATTCATTTGCAGTGGTATAACTTTCTCTCATTTGTTCAGTTCACTCATTTGTTTGATTGTAATGACTGAAATTAATATAATAAGTTGTAATGGCAATGGTTTAAATGGCCCCCATAAACATACAAGTTTTTTTTACAACTACTGCGACGAAAAAAGTTTGACATAGCTTTGATCCAGAAAGCTCATTTGTGGAAGGATGATGTTCATAGATGCAATAATAACTATTACAAGGTGGTCTCTTTCACTGCGACTGACAATAAAACTAAAGATGTTTTAATAATTGTTTGAAGAAATTTAAATATTTCCATTTTAGACAGAAATGGTGATAATGCTGACAGAATTGCCTTTACATCCCTTGTGAAAAGTATTTCTCCCTGATCCTAATGGATAATTCTGTTGTTTCTGCTTCAGTTGTTTGCTTTTTTTTTCTCCTCGTACAATCATGCAGACCATTGTCCATAACAACTATCTGGTCTAAGATATCAGTGGTGACTTACGAACTTTGTTTTCTGATCGGATTTGGGAGACAATCACATCATCCTCGAAGAGCACAGATCATCGGATGATCCATTTGAAATTGAATTGTCCCCTTTGGGGCGCTTCTGTTTGCATGTATCGGCTTCCCCAAACTGCAGTTTTTGTATGTCCATGTACAGGTGCATCTAAGTAAATTAGAATGTCGTGTAAAAGTTCATTTTTTCTTGTAACTTATTTCAAAAAGTGAAACTTTCATATATTTTAGATTCATTGCATGTAAAGTAAAAAATTTCAAATTTCATTTTTTTTTTGTTTTAATTTTGATGATTAGAGCTTACAGCTCATGAAAGTGAAAAATCAGTATCTCAAAATATTAGAATATTTACATTTGAGTTTCAATAAATGACCATCCATACAGTATAAATTCTGGGTATCTCTTGTTCTTTGAAACCACAATAATGGGAAAGACTGCTGACTTGCCAATGATCCAGAAGACCAACATTGACACCCTCCACAAAGAGGGTAAGTCACAGAAGGTCATTACTGAAAGGTGTGGCTGTTTACAGAGTGCTGTATCAAAGCATATTAGATGCTAAGTTGACCGGAAGAAGAATTTGGGTAGGAAAAGGTGCACAAGCAACAGGGATGACAGCAAGCTTGAGAATACAGTCAAGCAAAGCTGATTCAAACACTTGGGAGAGCTTCTCAAGGAGTGGACTGAAGCTGGAGTAAGTGCATCAAGAGTCACCACGCTCAGACGTCTTCAGGAAAAGGGCTACCAAGCCACTTCTGAACCAGAGACAACGTCAGAAGCATCTTACCTGGGCTGTGGAGAAAAAGAACTGGACTGTTGCTCAGTGGTCCAAAGTCCTCTTTTCAGATGCAAGTAAATTTAGCATTTCATTTGGAAATCAAGGTCCCAGAGTCTAGAGGAAGAGTGGAGAGGCACAGAATCCATGTTGCTTGAAGTCCAGTGTGAAGTTTCCACAGTCAGTGATAATTTGGGCTGCCATGTCATCTGCTGGTGTTGGTCCACTGTGTTTCCTGAAATCCACAGTCAACGTAGCCATCTACCAGGAAATTTTAGAGCACTTCATGCTTCCTTCTGCTGACAAGCTTTATGGAGATGCTGATTTCATTCTCCAGCAGGACTTGGCACCTGCCCACACTGCCAAAGGTACCGAAAGCTGGTTCAATGACCATGGTGTTACTGTGCTTGATTGGCCAGCAAACTCGCCTGACGTGAACCACATAGAGAATACATGGGGTATTGTCAAGAGGAAGATGAGAGACACCAGACCCAACAATGCAGATGAGCTGAAGGCCACTGTCAAAGAAACCTGGGCTTCCATACCACCTCAGCAGTGCCCCAAACTGATCACCTCCATGCCACGCCGAATTGAGGCAGTAATTAAAGCAAAAGGAGCCCCTACCAAGTATTGAGTACATATACAGTAAATTAACATACTTTCCAGAAGGCCAACAATTCACTAAAAATGTTTTTTTTTTTTTTATTGGTCTTATGAAGTATTCTAATTTGTTGAGATAGTGAATTGGTGGGTTTTTGTTAATTGTGAGCCTAAATCTTCACAATTAAAAGAACCAAAGACTTAAACTACTTCAGTCTGTGTGCATTGAATTTATTTAATACATGAGTTTCACAATTTGAGTTGAATTACTGAAATAAATTAACTTTTCCATGACATTCTAATTTATTGAGATGCACCTGTATGTCATAAAACTTAATGTATATACACATATTTTCTATATTTATTTATATACTTTGTTATTTGCACTTCTGGTTAGATGCTAACTGCATTTCATTGGCTCTGTACTTGTACTCTGCACAGTGACAATAAAGTTGAATCTAATCTAATCTAATCTATTCTAATCTAAAAGTCAGCGAAACCCTAAGAATTCACAACATTTTTTTTACAATAGTGCTCTCATGTATATAACAATAGTTATTAATGTTCAGCATTTCTGTTTTGAGCTGCGAGCGCTGAAGATGACCAGTAGAATGAAGCTTTTGATAGCAGGTTTTTAATCAATGGGATTTACCTCATCATTTATCTCATATAGAATACGGTTCGTTATTTATACAACATAACGTTAATATTGCGACTTATAGGCTATCTGCACAAAATACCCCGAATGCACATGTCATGAACGTGTCTGCGCGGCTCTGAATGAACTCCTTTTGTGGACGTGTTCTTCACGCTACAACGTGCAGAAACACGGCAGCTAAACTCTAAAACTTCACAACGTTTTATTATAATAGTGTTCTCATTATAATGTTATGAATATGACAGTCCCAGTCATAGTTATTAATATTCTGCATTCATTGTTGTTTGTCCTGATCGTGCTACGCACGCTGACGAGATGATCACCGTACCTCAATGAAGCACTTTACTGCAGGGCAACTCAACTAAATGCATCATATAGAAGATAAATAATATATACATGATATATAAACTGGCTGAAATGTTTTGAAATCAGTAAGTTGTACCCTACCTGATCGAACAAATCCAGTCTTTCACTCTGCCTGTGACAATTCGAGTCTTGTTAAAGAATTAAATACCTGTTGCCAAGATGCTCTTCTGTCGGTCACGGATTCTGGAAAGTGAAACTTAAATCTATAGGGGTGGTTGGATTTATTCACGCATGTTAAAATATTTATTTGAAGCATCTTTCTTTTCAGATTCTTATTTACAGCATTATTTTATATTGGGAGAAAACTGGTAGTTCCCTCTCGAGCTTTCACGAGACATCACGGAGAATTCTCCGTTATGGGAACTCCTTCCTTCCAACCTTTCCTGAAGTCCTATTGGCTCACGCCAGTCAAATGACTGGCCAATTGTCGCGAAGTATACACATCGCATGCAAATACTGACAAGCTGAGAGGCAGTATAAAATGAGGTGCACGCGACAATTACGTCAGAATCTTCTTCTTCACTTTGCTGAACAACCTAGATTTATGGCTTCTAAACTATTACAGCTCACAGTTGAGGTTCGCTCATCAGAGGGCGGTCTCTGTATGGCCGCTCCTCTGCAGCGTTCAGGTGAGTATGCTGCCCTCGATCAGCGGTGGACCTGGACTCTGGTAATGAGCTCATGCTGACTAAATGTCCGCATTCCTCTCACCCATCGAACCTGCAGGACAGGACATCAGCCCGGCTTCTCACGTCCCCCTTCCATGGCGGAGCGGAGAGCCGAGTGCAGATACCGGAGCTAAGGGTTCCTATGTCGCCGCAGATGCCACACGGCCCACTGTCTAAGCATGCAGCCCTCCGCCTTAGAGCGGCGCTCTGCCGTGTACAAAGCACAATCACTTGGCTCCTCACTCATTCACATGATACCAGCCCCTCATCAGCGGTCTGCCGTGTGTAGAGGACACTCTCTCATTCACATGATACCAGCCCCACATCAGCGGCTGCCGTGTTTTGGAAGACACTGATCTTTTATTCACACGATACCAGCCTCACATCAGTGGCTGCCGTGTGTAGAGGACTCCACTCTCTCACTCATTCAAGTTGACATGGAGCCCCTGCTTTAGTCGCTCACCCACTCGCCAGTAGTGAAGCGGCCCCCGCCTCAGAGAGGCAGTGAGTCATATTATGAAACGGCGCACAAAAGCGAGGAGTCACCTGATGCCCCTGCGCTGAAAAGCGCGCGAAGGCGAGGAGTCACCTGATGCCCCTGCGTGGAAAAGCGCGCGAAGGCGAGGAGTCACCTGATGCCCCTGCGTGGAAAAGCGCGCAAAGGCGGGGAGTCACCTGATGCCCCTGCGCAGAAAAGCGCGCAAAGGTGATTAGTCACCTGGTGCCCCTGCGCGGAAAAGCGCGCGAAGGCGGGGAGTCACATGCCCCGGCGCGCACCCTATCAGCCTTCAACTTTTCGCTGGGCTATTACGTCAGTTGTTCACGCCCCTACGAAGTGGTGTTCAACTAGGTCATATAGCATAGTCGCAGTGTGTAGTGACAGGTGCTGATGCAAATCTGCACAAAGAGCTGGCGCCTCTCACAGTCGTCTGCCACCCTCACCGGTTAAAAAGCAGCAGACCGTGAGATCGAGGTCTTCTTTGGCTCACGGCTCATCGCAGTGCAGGGACACAGTGGCCTGCGACCGCTCCTGCCAAGAGCCAGATGTGCGGGGAAAAGAGTAAAGAGGCCTGGAAAGAGCCCGCAAGCTGTCTCAAATTGTTCAAATTTGTGTGATAGTGTATGTTCATTAAAGTGCATATATTTGCGCAAAAACGCTCTTTCCTCCTCACTCAGTCAATACAGCGCCACGTGCCCCGCCTCAGAGCGGTACAGAGCCACTGCTCACGTGGGTTATAGCTGCCCAGCACTCACCAGCTCATCCAACGACCAAGCCGCTAAAGCCGCTATGTCAGTTCTTGAGCGCGTGGGAAAACTATTCCGAGAATCTCAAGCTGGTTACTCGGCGTGATAGAGCGTGGGTACGCCCCTCAATTCAGATGCAGACCACCCTGTTTCAACGGCGTGGTGCAGTCTCTAACATTGAACCGAAATGCCCCGGTCTTGAGAGAAGAGCTATGCAACCTGCTCGAAAAAGGAGCGATAGAACGAATCCCGGCGAGCGAGCTGGAAAGTAGCTTTTACAGCCGCTATTTTGTGGTGGCCAAGAGGGATGGAAGACTCTGCTCGATTCTAGATCTCAGGCCCATCAACAGAGCGCTCTGCAAGCGTCCGTTCAGAATGATATCGCTGGAACAGATCCTGGTGCAAATTCGCCCCGGGGACTGGTTGCGTCCGTGGATTTAAAGGACGTGTACTTTCACATTCAGATAGCACCGCATCACAGACGTGTTCTGAGGTTTGCTCTCGAGGGCATAGCGTACCAGTACCCTGTCTGTTCTCCTGTTTGGGCTGGCTTTGGCCCCCGCGCACTTTCTCGAAGTGCATGGACGCAGCTCCTCCCATCCCCTCAGAGCGAGCGGAATGCGCGTTCTCAATTATTTGGATGACTGGCTGATATTAGCTCAGTCACGGGACACGCCAGCCAGCCATATAGACAAACTGCTTCGTCACTTGGAGTTCTTGAGGCTATGCGTGAATATGCGTAAGAGCATTCTTGCCCCGAGGCAGTCTAACGTATCTGGGAGTGTGCTTCGACTAAAAGCAGTGGAGACGCGCGCTCGGCCGCCAGTTTGTCTTCCCTGTGCCTTTTCAAACTGGACAGTTTACTACACATGCGCCCGCTGCAGTTTGGCTGAAATCTCGAGTCACTTGGATGGCGTGGACTTTGGGCCGTTTGCGCATCGTGGTCCCCCGCGGCTGCATCGAAGCTCTGAGGCCGTGCCGCTAAAATCTCTTCAGCCAGGGGTTCCCCTGGGCTTGGTGACGTCACGTGTCGTGGTCACGACTGACACATCGACTGGAGGCCGGTGAGCAGTGTGCGAGGGCATGCCGACTTTAGGGCTGTGGTCAGAACCTCAGAGCCGTTGGCACATAAACCGCTTGGAGCTGGAAGCAGTGTTCTTAGCTCTAAGGATTGGAGCTGGAACTGCGGCATGTATTGATTCGCACCGACAACATGTCTGTGGTTTCGTACATAAATCACCAAGGAGGCGTACGATCCAACAAGCATGCAGCGAATCTCCTGCTATGTGCGGACCGTCACTTTCTCTCTGTCAGAGCAGCGCACATCCCCAGTCTTCTGAACCACAGGGAGAACATGCTTTCGAGGAAGGGGATTCCTCAAGGAGAGTGGAGGTTGCACCCTGAGTCGGTTCGAATGATTTGGACTCGCTACGGGGCAGCGGAGGTGGATCTGTTCACCACGAGCTCGAGAATGCACATTGCCTGCTGTTCTTCTCCCTGTCTCACTCCCCGCTGAAGGGGGACGCGCTGACATCGCACTGGCCAGCAGCCAGGCTGTATATATATATATATATATATATATAAAAAAAAAAGCTCTGAATGCTCTGAAATGGGGAGTGTTTGTGAAACAGTGCCGTTATGTTCATATCGACCCGGCTGCTTGCTCCGTGTCGGATGTTCTGCATTTTCTACGGTACAGACTAGATAATGGATCTTTACTATCAACACCGAAAGTCTACGTGGACGCTATTGCCTTGTTTCGTTCCCCGCTGGGCGGGCAATCGATTGGTAGGCATGCGCTGGTGGTGAGTTTTCTTGTAGATTGCATTCCCCGCGCCCTCCTTCAGTCCCGCCCTGGGTCCTAGAGGTGGTGTTAATAGCTCTTTCACAGCTACAACTCGAGCCTTTAGCATCCGTTGATATGAAGGACTCTCAAGTGCACTTCTTCTTCCCCTTGCTTCGGCTAAGCGCATAGGGGATTTACATGCATTTTCTGTGGACAGCGACTGTATTCACTGTGGACCCGGTGACTGCAGCGTCACTCTCTGGCCGAGAATCACGTGCTTAAAATCACCATCTACCCCCTTCAGAACGCAGACTGTTTCGCTGTCTGCCCTGTTTTCTGAGTCATCGACCTCACGTGATGCGAATGCTCAGATTCGGTGTGCCCAGTCAGGGCTTTGAGGATTTACATCGACCGTTCGGCCAGCTTTCGGCAATCTGACCAGCTATCTTGTGTGCTACGGTGGTTGTGCGAAAGGCCGTATCAAAACAGAGGCTTCCCACTGGATTGTGGACGCTATCACGGCTGCTTATACGAGCCAAGGTTTGGAATGCCCCTTTCACATTAGGGTCTACTCAACAAGGGTTATCGCCTCCTGTGCGTGGTTGAGAGGTATGTCTATTCAGGAAATATGCTTTGCAGCCGGCTGGTCTTCTCAGAATACCTTGCCGGGTTTTACAAGCTGGACGGTCAGTCCTTGGCCTCCGAAGTGCTGTCGGTGAGTGACTAATTCACGTTTATGCAACATCTATTCATATGTGTTTGCTGCCTCACACAGTAATTACTCTGTGCAGCTCTTTTATGCTATTGTTGTTGTTGTCTGCCCTGTACTCAGTGCAGCTCCAGTTATACAATGTATATTCTATTGGTGTACCATCATGTTTTGTGTTGACTGCTGTTAACACAGTTATCTCTGTGCAGCCTTCTCACAATGCTGTTGTTTTTGCTTCTGCCCTGTTTTTTCAGCGCAGCATACGTTATTACTGACCAGATATGCAAATTTTGTATACCTGGGCTTTAGACACTCATTGGCTTATCTCCACCTATCAGCTGCGAGCCCGCCTTCAAGCGTCGCTATTTGTGGGAATTGTGTGTGTGTTCTATCTTCGCTAGAGTGTAACTTGTACAGGCTGCTCGTAGCATCTCTCACGGTGGGATTGAATATCGTTCCCATCGTTCCGAATAGAATTCTCCTTGATGTCTCGTGAAAGCTCGAGAGGGAACATCTCCGGTTACTATCGTAACCTCGGTTCCCTGAGAGCGGGAACGAGACATCACGGAGGTCGCCGTGCTCGCTGCACGACCAGCTAAGCGGCGTTCAGTATCCAATTCTGACGTAATTGTTGTGTGCACCTCATTTTATACTGCCTCTCAGCTTGTCAGTATTTGCATGCGATGTATATACTTCGTGACAATTGGCCAGTCATTTGACTGGCGTGAGCCAATAGGACTTCAGGAAAGGTTGGAAGGAAGGAGTTCCCATAACGGAGAATTCTCCGTGATGTCTCGTTCCCGCTCTCAGGGAACCGAGGTTACGATAGTAACCTGAGACGTTTTATGTGAAATCAAAGATTTGAGCACCTCCATATTTTCAAAATGGCATGATCATAACACCCCGTGAATATTCGACTGTGAGATTGGGAGTCGAATCAGGCTCCTCCTATCGAAGCATCAAATCGTTGACTATTTGGGGTCACCCCTACTTGCAGGTTCACTACCTGGTCCCTGAAGGGAGTGGTAGGAACCTTGGGCACGTAGCAGGGCCGGGGCCTTAGTGTTACACTGGAGTCAATCGACCGACTGGAGTCACAGTTCGATTGCTTCAGTCTGTTTCTGTCTGTTGTGCTGCTGTGCGGTTTGTGATTGTAGCTCTGCTTTTTTATTGAATCTTTACCTTACTTTCACTCTGTTGTTTAAAGTGATAATATATAACTTAATTCCCACCATATTTCTGGTATTATCTATCAAACTAATTTGATCGCTCGCTTCTAAAACCGCGAGTGCAGCGCGTTAGCATTCGTTAGCCGGTTAGCTTGTCACTCGCGGTTCCATTCGCGCCTATTATTGTTTTCTTTTTTCTCGCTCCGTTTTCATTTCTCTCTCGCTCCGTTTTTCACGAGTTTATCAAACAACAGTGGTAAGTGGTAAGTGGAGTGGTAAGTGGTAAGTTAAGTTGTTATCATTCATCAATCACGGTGAGTAATGGCTTCTTCTCCTGCTATTGTTATTTGCACAGTTTGCCACATGTACAGTTTATCTATCTCTGTCGGTGATGAGGGATTCACATGTGATAAATGCAGGGAAATAGTTAGGCTGACAGAGAAGGTTTTAGAACTAGAGACACGCATCCAAACTTTAGTTGAGGACAGTAAGAATGTGAGGGCTGTAGGTACTGCTTTGGATGTGACTAGCTCAGGGAATCCTGTACATTGGTTGGTTCCGGTAGAGCCTGTGCAGCAGGGCAACTGGGTGACTGTGAGGCAGCATAGTCGCGGGTCAAAACACCGCTCTTCCGTTCCGATCAGAACATCAAACAGGTTCTCCCCACTCAGTGACGCACCCACTGAGAAACCTGGTGAAAGTGCTCTAGTTATTGGCGATTCTATTGTACGGAACGTGAAAATAGAGTCACCAGCTACCATAGTCCATTGTTTACCGGGAGCCAGAACGCCTGACATCTTGGCAAATTTAAAAGTGCTGGCTAATGCTAAACGTAAATTCAGTAAGATTGTTATCCACGCCGGCGCTAATGATGTTCGACTTCGCCAGTCGGAGATCACTAAAAATAATGTTAAAGAGGTGTGTGAACTTGCAAGTACGATGTCAGACACTGTAATATGCTCTGGCCCCCTCCCTGCTTACCGGGGTGATGAGATTCATAGCAGACTGTCATCATTAAATGACTGGATGTCTAAGTGGTGCCCGCAAAACAACATAGGTTTTATAGACAATTGGACGAGCTTTTGGGGCAGACCTGACCTGTTGAAAAGAGATGGTGTTCATCCCTCCTGGGGTGGTGCCGCTATTCTCTCTAAAAATTTGGCACATAGTCTTAGAGTTCCTACTTGACTAACTGGAGCCCAGGTAAGGAAGCAGACAGACTGGCTATACCGACCGTCTGCCAGCCGCCTCACGTCACAGAAGTCAGTTAATTCTCAGCACATAGAGACTCCTTCACCTAGATATCACACTATAGAGACTATGTCTGTTCCCCGAACTAGAAAATACAGAAAACGTCAAAAACTATTTATGAGTAACCATTTAATTGATGTTCAACAAATAAAAAATGTTTACAATACACAGAAACAATTGATAAAACTTGGTTTACTGAATATCAGGTCCCTTTCTACAAAAGCACTTTTTGAAAATGATTTGATTAATGATCATAACCTAGATTTGCTCTGTTTGACAGAAACATGGCTAAAACCAGATGAATACATTATTTTAAATGAGTCTACCCCCCAAGATTACTGTTACAAAAATGAGCCGCGTCCAAAAGGCAAAGGGGGAGGTGTTGCTACAATTTATAACAATATTCTCAGTATTTCTCAGAAGACAGGCTTTAAGTATAACTCCTTTGAAGTAATGGTGCTTCATATAAAATTATCTAGAGAAAAAAGTATTAATGATAAATCCCCCGTGACGTTTGTACTGGCTACTGTATACAGGCCACCAGGGCACCATACAGACTTTATTAAAGAATTTGCTGATTTTCTATCAGAGTTAGTAATGGCTGCAGATAGAGTCCTAATTGTGGGTGATTTTAATATCCATGCTGATAATGAAAAAGATGCATTAGGATCAGCATTCATAGACATTCTGAACTCTATTGGGGTTAGACAACACGTTTCAGGACCTACTCATAGTCGAAATCATACTCTAGATTTAATACTGTCACATGGAATTGATGTTAATGGTGTTGAAATTTTTCTTTTTCTAGTATCTTTACACATAAATCAATACATAATTTACACACACTTGTCATAGTTAAGGCTATCATTCCTCTGACTCCTAATATCTCACTCCATCCTTCAGATATTATAATCACATTACAAATCAAAATAATTTTACTAATTCTTTTCATCAGAATTATTCTAATTATTTGCAAAAAGGCCCCGATCAAATGCCAACAGAGATTTCTTCCCACGCCCTGTATTAGCACCCATAAAACAAATATTCCAATCTCACTGACCTGAATCAAAGATTCCGGAACGATAGGAGGAACCTCTCCGTTCCCTCCAGCTGTTCCATTGGTAGTCTGATTGTCTGTCCAGTTGGATGCCATTTCTAGCTTTATCAAATTTAGATCTCTGTTGGTCTGTAACTGGAACAATTGATTTCCCCCAAAAATATAAATTCCCCCCCCCTTTTTTTTCCCAAAAAGGTTTAATTATTTTCGTTTGAAAAATTCTAATTGTGGTATTGTCCGTTGGCCTTCTCAAGTCACGAGTGACCTCTCCATCCGTTACACCCAACCTATATTTTCTATATGTTCTTGACGCCTCCTACTCTTTTTCCACCATCTCGCTTCGACAGGTGTCTTTACATCCTGTAACCGTTTTTTTTCCGTTTTCTCACAACAAAGGACGTTCTGAAATGCTTCTCTGTCTCTTCCTGAAATGTTTCTGTTTCTTATCTTGAAAATCTATCAGCTTTTCTAAAACTGCTAGCTCGTCACGTTTCTCTATTGTCCTCAAATATATTCTCGTGCCTAATGCTGCACAGGAACATTTTAAAATGATGAACAATAAAACTAAACCTAATAAAATTAATCCCCCGTATAACATACCAGCCAGTGTTAATTAAAAAGTCTATCAATCCTGACCATACATCCTTCGTAATAAAATTAACCACTGCATTAGCTGCCTTTTTATTCCCTGGACGCCTTCCTGTACAAAATCTCCAGGAGATTCATACCATCTAGGACCGCCTTTAATTGGTTCCCCTATAATTTCGATGCTCGTATTGCAAAGACTATTTTTCATCCAACCTAAACCTAAATAATAATTATCATCCTTGCCGCTGCACCATTTCTCTCTCCAGTCCCTTCTTTGAATTGTATGAGATAAATCATCGATTGCTATAGCATCAAGTCCCGTTAACGGAACATTATTTCCATTATTTTCCACTCCAAATTCCTATCTATTATCCTAATAACTCCCCCTACTCCGAAACTCATTTCGAATCTATTTGCTATTTTACTCCTTTTAAATGTCCAAGTTAATGGCGTGATTCCACTTTTTACATAACACAAAACCGATGCTATCTTGTTTAATTGTAACGAGTCATGTCCTTCAGCACATGCCTTTAATACTTCTCCGCATTCTAACCCTGCTACACCGTAAACCGCGTCTTCGAAAAAAAAAATTTTTTGTCTAAAGACACCTTCTTTATCTTTTCCCCTGTAAATGTTTACTCTTTTCATGTATAATTTCCTTTTAATACTCAAAACCTTGGCCGTTCGATTTCCTGTGAAAGGGTTTGTGCCATTTAAAAAGTCACTACAATCTAAACTATATTTTCGTATACACAAAAATATACGCGTAAGCAAAATCGTTATAATCTATTTTCGTATAAAAATATTTCTTACCATGTCTCTTTTTGCTAAGCTCTTTCCTCACACATTTATCCAACAGTTTTACATTATTCTCATAATGCTCTTTAATGTCTCTCTCCGTCTTTAACGTCTTATTTAATTCCATTTTAGTTAGATACATGTCTGTTTCCCATTTCATGCTGTCTATTTCCCAATATCCTATTTTAAAATTAAACTTAACCCTCGGGAGAGCCATTCTCTTTCTCCAAATCCACGGATAAGTTTGATTTAATTTTAAATCAATCCATGTCTCGGATCTAGACTCCATTTCTGCGTAGCCTGTTCTGTGGGAACCGACCACTCTATCTCTAGCCGGTGTTAGTAAAATGAACTCGCCTTCTGGATTAAGCATTTTACTGGCTTTTATCCAATCTTCTATACTCTTTTTTATTTTTCCAGCTGAAACTATTTTCTCTTTTTCCTTACCTCTTTTACTTCTCTTTACTGTTCCTCTAACTTTACACTGGCCTGCTTTCCACGGATTAAAGTTTTTCCATGTTCTCAGTATCCAACACCCTCCAATTTCTTTGTTTATACTGGTTCTGTAAGTCGATCCAATAAAATATTTAACCGTTCCGTTTCCTTCTTGTTCCTCAACAAAACTGTTCTCTTCATATATTTCTATTTTCTTGTTATGCCAGTGCTTTATTTTCACAATACTTTTAAGTCTCACTTTAGGTTTTCTCACCTTGTAGTACATTATTTTATCCGTACTAACGTCGTCTAACCATTTCCAAAAATGTGCGGTATTCTTTTCTATTTCGCTCTTTTTTTCTTTGTTTGTTCCCCACACAGTTAATTCATATCTGGTAACATTCTCTCTTTCCACCTGCAACTCTGCAAAAATAACTCTCCCATCATAATCTCCCATTCTAACATGTAACTTACTCTAATCAATATCAACAAAAATATTCCTAACATTAGAATTATCCAAAGAATGATACTTATCCATCTGCAGACTCGCCGCTATGTCTGTAGTTTCTCGATGACTTGCCTCGCCTCCATCAGCTCCTCTGTCAGGCTCTCCACAGACACGGACTGCTGCATTTTATCCTGTAAACACACATTATTTCTGGGGCTCACACAGGAGCCTGCGTGTTCTTCTCATGAAACCTCGACGTACCATATGCACATCGGTTGTTTTTCATACAATTCTGCTTCAATCCCCCCAATCCAATCGAAGTCGGGGTGCATGCATGCCAAAATATAAATTTTATAATGCATGGTCACGCTCAGGGTTTAAATTGGGCCAGGGCCGTCCGGGGCTGAGCCCGGCACATAGACTCCAGGGCTCGACATTAACGCTTCATTAATGCCAGACAAGTAACATGATTAAAACATCACTAACCAAAAATAACTATGTAAACACCAAAACGCAAGTATTATTCTGATTTTATTACATTTAGAGTAAGTGGTGAATAGTGGATATAGCTACTATGCATCTATTGACAGTATAAGGTTGCGCTGCTGAGGCGAGGTTCACGCAGATCTCCAGGAGAAATCAAAATGCGCAACACTAAGAAACTCAGCATACTGAGGTAAAAATTCTAAATGAAAAGTTTTTATATTTAAAATACAGTTAGTTAGGCAACATCACTCAACGTTTTCACCATTACGACTGTTTAATAGTTCAATAAACAGTTCAATGAGCAAATACAATAATATTAGGTCACTTACATTTTTGGCGGAACCACAGCGCATCTCAAAGCAACCATCCGATTCATTGCTGAATGATTCAGTGTTTTGAACGAATCGGTTGAGTCAAAAGAACTGTAAAACTGTTACAGTTAGAACTTCGTCACCGGGCACAAACTCTGTGTTTGTTTAGATTGTTCGGCAGTGCCACAGTTAACTGGACAGACTTCACCCTTCTAGTACTAACCCGTCTCTCCTTCATCACGTTGGAGCGCAGCTGTGTGCCCTGGTAATCTTTATTATACTTAGGGGTTTCTATCCATCCACCCCCCTGCGCCAGCTCTATGGCCAGGTTCGACCAGCTCCTCACCTGCCAACGTTCGTCGATTTTCACATATACCCACGCGATTTTACCGCGGGACCCTTGTTTCATGTCTACTTCTGGAAAACACCTCAGAAGCAGCTCGTGCCAGAGAGTAAAATTCCATTTTGCCGACTCGCTGTCAGTCAAATCGCTCTCTCTGTCTTTCTTTTCAGGACAGTTCAACAGTTGTCTGCTTGTGGGTCATCCACTCGGACCCCATATCTCGTTTTTCACATAGCGAGATGCATGGCATGGCACACAACTGGCCGCATATCAGGCAGCAATATGGTCTGACCGTATTCGGAGTTGCCTTACTTTTCGTTCCTCGAAACCGAGGAGCCTCTCAATTTCTGGTTCTAGCCATAACATCGCTCTGGATCCGTGCCTATTGTGCTCCACTCTGATCAACCCTCTCTGGTTAACCAATGCACTTAACGCCCTAATTTCCTTATTTCTTTATCAGATCTTTGTTACTCTGAATCCATTTATTTTCTAAACCTACAGTGTTAGTACCTGTAATACTTTTAACCTGTTAACCAGCGCCCCCCATATTGGGAATCACAGCTGAAAATGACTAACTAACTTAAAATGGTAACAGTTCCTGACTTCAGTGTGCCACACACACAATTTTGGTGTCTTTGGAAAGAAGACCCTTTGGGCTTTACTATCCATCATCCAGTTGATAATGCTCAAAAATATAAAAAGTTATAGACACTGAAGTGCCTTGATAAAAATTGTACCACACTGAATTATTTTTTTTATTTCATATAAAAATACATGAAATCAGTCCTGGAGAAATCCAGAAAAGTAATGGGTTGAAAGTCACATGTCTCATGAGTTTATATTTCAAATCTGAAGAAGATACCATGAAAAATGAGATTCCTGCAGCCATTTTTCTAGTCCCCCCCTCTGTTTGAGGAAAAATATTTACCAAATTATTGAAGGGTTCTACTACAAACTATTTAGTCATTATACATGCCACTGCAGTTTTTCATTATAAAACAGTAGACAGAATCTTAGACATCATATCAGTGATTTATTTGAGCACTAGAAAAATACAAAAAGAATAATTTTTGAGTGATGAAAAAAAAACAATAATAATAATAATAAAAAAAACTTAAGTACATACTCTGATTTCCTGACATACAGATGATCCTGTATATCTGTAATCACATATTGACGATCATTCATACAGATGGTAATCATACAGATGGCCCATATTGTCAATAATCACATTATAATGGCCTTTTATATAGACTGCATTCACACTGATATCTGTGAACAGTCAGTAATTACATGCTGATTATCAGCCATACAGATGGTAATCATACAGATACAGGCACATTACCCACAAAACACGCAAACATATATGAAAACTGTTGAAGAAAAAAAAAAAAAAAAAAAGATTATTTGTCCAAAAAGCCGATTGCTAAGTTACGCCCCCATCAGATGACAGGTGCGTCACAGCGTGCGTCACGCGCCGTCACGAGGGAGCGCCAGAATTCAAATAAACAATTTTCCGTGTATCTTTGACTTTTTTTTTTTGGATGATCTCATTCTGTTTGGGACATTGCCTGCTACAAAATCATGCTGTTTTTTTTACCACCAAGACACTGTTTTTGAGCGTAATTTGTTCCATAACGGACACAAACAATAACTCTCCCTGAAGAGATGAGACGTAAACAAACGAATAACGATCCAAATTACAACGTTATTGTTTCTTTGGACTAAAAGTGCTCGATAGAATGTTGTTCGGTGGACCCTTATCTCTCAAACTAAACCGGGATTTACAGCAGTGGATACGTTTGTGTCTCATTATCAGGATGAATCTGGTATGTACTGCAGTTTTTTTATACATGTTTTGATGTGTACTGCTTACACAAATTTAGCAAATACATTCCTTATAAGCTTTCCATCGAAAAACAGCGATCTGTCGTCGATGCTTGAGGCTTAGACCTTCAAAATTATATATAGTTTGTCAAGATTAATTTTGTCCAGTTTCATTTTATCGATTTGAAAACAATGACATGTGCAAACAAAGAGCTTTCAGTGCGCTGGCGTCCTGGTGCATGTTAACAGGTTAACTGTCTACCGTCCCTAACCCTTCGTTAAAGCGGCCAACCTTACGCCGCCTCGTAAGAATGACTTGGTCTCCCACCTGAAACTTCAGATTTTCTTTCACTCCTGCAGCGGCGTGTACCCCTTCGCCTTCCTTTCTGCAGTTGTGGTTCACAGCGCTCCTGTTAAGATAGATTAAACACTCATCAATTTTCGTGCCCCAATCGCCTAACTCTTTATTTTTTGCAAACCATTCTTTAACAGTTCACACCGCGCGTTCCGCGATCCCATTCGTTTCTGGTCTATAAGGAATACTTTTTGTCAAAACAATCTTGTTTTCCTTACAAAAGTCTTCTACTAACCTTCCGCTGATGATATGCGCTACGTCTGCTCGCAAACTCTGCATCCGACCCTCCCACCTGATCCATTCTCGTAAACAATTTATCACGTTTTGTTCTAATGCCGATTTCATAGCCCATATCATAATCTTCTTCATGTGATTATCGATAGCCAACAGAAAATAACAGTTTCCTGCTCAGTTTCTCTATTGCCCTGTGCCGCTTCGCTGTCCTGCTTTGTGTGCGACACCTGGTGGTAACAGTGTGTGGTTATCTTCTGTAGCAGTTCTGCAATGTTCATCAACAGGTTAAGGAGGAGCGACGACAGTGCAAGACGAGAGAAGTCCAGGCCTGGTCCTCTCTCGTCTTGCACTGTTGTCGCTCCTCCTTTTATCCTTCCGGAGCTCCTCCGTGGGACTCGAGACCGGTGAGTGGTGCAGGTGTCGCCCATTATCATTAACTCCACGGCCTCGCTCTGCTCCCACGGCTCTCGGCCCGCCCCACTCACTACAATCATCAATGTAGACAATAACCGGTATTCCTGATAATATCGATAATAACATACTTTGAAAATGGTTTCCCGCGTTTTTCAGGCCTTGGGCCAACACATTAAAAACATATTGACTCCCTCTAAATGTAAAAGCAGTCTTTTCTCGGCTCTCATCAGCGAGGGGGATGCTCCAATAGCCATTTGCAAGGTCGATTTTCGAGAGCCATTCTCTCCCCTTGCCTATCTCGCCACACGCCTCGCTGCAGTTAATGCTGGGGGCGGGAACAGTTAGCTTGTTCAGAGCCTTATAATTAGTCACTAATCTCCACGTTCCGTCGTTCTTCGCCACAGCTTGCAATGGAGAATTCGTCACCGCATGCTGATTAGGCTTTTAACTTTCTGATGATTCCCTGATCAGCTAATTCCATAATAGTTTCGGAAATCTCTTGTTCCGCCGCACTATTAATTTTATATTGCCTCTGAGGAGGGGGAACTCCTCCCTGAATTACGTGTTGATATTTACAGTCAACCTTCCCGCAGTCATTCTTACTGCGTGAATAATAATCAGAATATTTTCTTAGGACCTTTTCCAGCCCCCCTTTATCGCTCAATTCTGATTCCCTCACTATTCGTTCGATCTCTTTATTCTGATCGACAACCCCTATCTTCCCTATCTTAATTAGATCTTCTGGGCACAGGAGGTTGTCACTCCCAAAAATCACATTTATTTCGTCTTTTCTCCAAACTCTTTTATTCCTAGAATTTCCTTCAAAATCTTCTACCGTTATCATATCTACTAATTTGTCATGTTTTTCTGAAGGTTTTAATACGGAGTGGTCAGCTCCAGTGTCCACCCTAAACGTTGTTTGATCATAAATTTTATACAATTTGTTATCAACCTCTTCTGTCCTCGCTAGAGTGCATTTCAGGGGGGCCGCGTAACCCTACGCGCGCTGTTCATCCGCGTTTCTCTTCTGATTTCTCTTTCTTTTTATTTTAACTTCCTTCGTTTCCATTAATTCTCTTCTCTCACTGCTTTGCGGAGTTTCTATTCTCACTTGACCTATTTTGGTTCCCGCTTTGGACTTGCCCCTCTCGGCTACGATCCGCGCACGCTCCTCGGCGCTCATCTTTTCCCACTTGTCTGGGCTAATGTAATTGCTCATCCCGCGTGCGCTTTCGTTTTGACTTACCCTGGGCTTTGACTGATCTCTATATCTTCCACCCCCCCGGGTTTGATATTTCTGATCATTCCTTCCTGCCCTCTCTTCCCCTTTTTTCCATTTCTGATCTGATCTATAATCGGGGCGCGGCGAAGGCATGCTTTCCCTTTCGTAACGATTGTACGGCTTCCTTTCTCACTCTGACCTCCTAGGCTGGTCTTTTGGACGTGGCACTTTATTATTAGTAGTATGGGATGTTTCCTTTTCTGATTGTATTATTTCTGTCTTCCTGTCATAACGAATCAGTGCTCTCTCTAATTCTTCCGGAGATGTTTCGGGGCCATACAGGAGAAACACCTTCGCTCCCACTAGAGCGTTCCGCTTAATTTAAATTCAATTAAAGTTTATTTGTACATCGCTTTTTACGATACAATCGTTGCAAAGCGCTTTACAGGAAATTAAGTTTCTACAATATATTTATACATTGGAGAAACTTAATATATTAACTTATGGCAAAATTTGTTAATTCTGCATGTTGTTGGGGGATCAGAGGTTGGCATCCTCTGAGGTCCTCCGAGGGGTCGGCATCATCTCTTCTCAGGTGTTTGGTCATCTCAGATCATTTAAGGGCTGGATCCAGACTGAAGCTTGTGTAATTCCTAGTTACCACGGGATGTTAATCCCGTGGCAGAAACAGAGAAACAAAGAGACATAATTAGCGTAGTTGTTGTTCCATTCAAGCAAAAATTATTTGTTCAACCCAAGCTAAAGAATAATAATGTGCGTTTGATCAGATATAACTGCAGTACAAGATTATGAGATGCAGTATATGAATGCATTATGTGAATGCTTGGCTAAAGAGATGTGTCTTTAATCTAGATTTAAACAGAGAGAGTGTGTCTGAACCCCGAACGTTATCAGGAAGGCTATTCCAGAGTTTGGGAGCCAAATATGAAAAAGCTCTACCTCCTTTAGTGGACTTTGCTATTCTAGGTACTACCAAGAGTCCAGAGTTTTGCGACCTTAGGGAGCGTGATGGATTGTAGCGAGATAAAAGACTAGTTAGGTACGCAGGAGCTAAACCATTTAGGGCCTTATAGGTAAGTAATAATATTTTGTAACTGATATGGTACTTAATAGGTAGCCAGTGCAGAGACTGTAAAATTGGGGTAATATGATCATATTTTCTTGACCTGGTAAGGACTCTAGCCGCTGCATTTTGGACTACCTGTAGCTTGTTTATTGAAGATGCAGGACAACCACCTAGCAGTGCATTACAATAGTCCAGTCTAGAGGTCATGAATGCATGAACTAGCTTTTCTGCATCAGAAACAGGTAACATGTTCCTTAGCTTGGCAATGTTTCTAAGATGGAAGAATGCTGTTTTTGTAACATTGGAAATATGTTTTTCAAAAGACAAGTTGCTGTCTAATATAAGACCCAGATTTTTGACTGTAGAGGAAGTAACAGGACATCCGTCTAGTTGCAAATTGTAATCCAAGAGATTCTGTGTACTGTTATTTCGTCCAATAAGTAATATCTCTGTCTTATCTGAATTTAATAGGAGAAAATTATTGGTCATCCAATTATTGGCTTAACTCCCTGAAAAATGTGTTTTAAAATGCCACCAACCCCTTTTTCGGTGACCTCCTGACAGGCAGACAGCGCGCCCACCGTGCGCCATTGTGCCTCAATATTCTCCTGTTCTAATTCCTCTTTATTAGTCGGGATTAACCCCTCTAATGTTTTAGCTAATTTCCGTCCTCCCTGAATACAAAACTCCGCTAAAATATGAGCGTCAACCGATTCCGCTGAAATTTTAATTTGTTCTCCATAGCGAACTATCTCCCTAACTTTGCCTTTTACAGTAGTATTCTTCAGTTTCGCTTTCTTCAAAAGTTTCATTTCGTGATCTTTTTTCATTAACTCTTGTAACGTCGTTCGTGATTCCTCAACGCGAACCCTAGCTGTCGCGGGGACTGCACCTGCCTAGCAGATACATTTGGCCTTCTTTGACCTGGCGTCCCTAGGTGTAACGCTTCTAAATGTTGGTTTATTTCATTAACCTCGACTGGACGAACTGTCTCCGTCTTGGGAGGGTTTCCTAATTCCGTACTGTTTTCCCTAAATATTAACCTTCTCGGCATGGACATTATTCTGCCCGGATCGGACGATTATGAGGTGTCCGCTCTTCCGGACGTATTAATTCCTCATATTCTGAATTTTCCGCCTCATCTTCGTCCTGTTCGTCTTCCGAGCCCTCACTCTCCGGACCCGAATAATATTCATTGAAAACCTCATCACCAACTCCATTCGTAACTAATCTTTTAAGCGCGGCTTTATTCATTAAATCTTTCTGAGCTAATATCGCCTGTTTAGCCCTCTGAGTTAACGATTCGTCTGAGAGGATAGCAATAGTGTCTCCTCCATTCAACAGACCCCAGAGCTACCCGCAAGATATACCTGGTGCATATTCAACGTCCCACTGATTTTCTCTTTCTAAATTAGTTTCAGTCTTTTTTTTATCTTAGCATGTGTCGGCCGATATAGGCCTTTTCCGAGTTGGAATGTTTCGAAGCTATCGCCTAGTTTTAGTTTGTAGAAAGGATTTTCTACCTGATCTTTCTTTCCCCTAGATGTCGCCGTTCGCTTTAATACGGGGTAGTCGGGTAGCACTTCTTCTTCTACGGCCCTAGGCCACGCGGCTAGGGGCTCTTGTCTAACAGCGTCCCCCTGATCCGACCTCCCCTCGCCTGCCGCCTGGTCCTTATTAACCCTTGCCGTGATTGCCCTTAACACGGCGGCGTCTGGGTGACAGATTATCCACATCTGAGGCCATTCTACTCGATCCGTTTTTCTCCTTAACGTGTGTACTAGGGACGCACCCATGTCTACGTTATTGAATCCAAAAATTCCTCCTGAGATTATTGGCATTGCAACTACTTTATAATTGTTATCCCTGGCCAATAAACAGATTTGATCTATTATACTGTCCAACGTAAGCATCGCCATCAAATTCTCCTCCATGTCGGTCCTCTGACCTCTCTCATGACCGATGGCGTGCAGCACGGGTTTCCCATTCAGTCCCGCTACCTTCTGCAATATTACATCGCCTGTCTTAATAGGATTTTTTCGGCATTGCACTATTCGATATGATTCTTCTTGAAATTTCGGTCCCGCTCGTTCCCTAATCGCACCTGCTACTCCAGCACTGTGGCAGAGAAACTTATTAGCTGCATTGACCAAAACGCAAGATTCCTCCTCATCCTCCAAATGCCCTTCTTTGAGGACAATTAACCCTCTGGGGTCTGAGGTGATTTTGGGGCCCTTGAGATGTTTTGACATGCCCTGATATTTGTGCTTATTTCAGCTACTTATAACATACTATTGACCAACATGTATTTGTTTTTGTATTCAGCACAAACTTTAGTACAATATTATGTGACCAAGATGGATGTACATGTTTGCATTTTTTTAGAAAAAAAAATATTATGCGTGGTTAGTAAGTTTTAGGGGAATTTATTTTGCTGAAATAAGGCCATAAAACCCACACTAAATAGTCCTGAATAAGACTTTTGAGTAATCAGTCTTGTAGGTTAGAATATTTACTTCACAATTAAGTGAGAATCATTCTGCTTACTCATTTACAGAAAACTATATATTGATTAAAAAAATTTAAGACATGTTTTGTGATTGAAAGCCTATATGCGAGGGAGTGGCAATGGCCTTGAATATTAAGTGATTCTCACCTGAGACACAAAGGGCCCTCCCATAATGGACCCTAATGGCCCATCAGTGTGACTGACTTTGAGGCAGGTAAGAGAGAATGTGAGGAGATTGAACAAATGTTTTTTTTTTATTATTTGTATTTTATTTACAACACCGTATAATCAAAACATACATAATGAAGTTCAAAGACACATTATTGTGCACACTGATCTAACCACAGAGATGTGAACAGACTTTGAGTCATTCCTGCAACAGATTCTGTTCAACAAGTGACACAAGTAAATCATGCCTGATATTTACGTGTGTTATTTGAGTGTTTCTGCTACTTTGCATGGATTCAAGAAGAAAAAAACATAATCAGTGGTCAAGGAGCTTGTTTTACCATAGAATATCAGTGTAGTTGGACATCTGATGTTGGTACAGCACTCTCAGAGGAAAACAGTTTGAAGAAAGTCATCAGGATTCATCTGTGGTGCAGGTATCTGATTCAATAAAATACAGACAACCAAAAAAAAAAAAAAAAAAACATTTGTGAGCATGTTAATATCAGGAGCATCTTTTTATATATATGTTTTATAGACTCACGCATGCTTTGTACTATCGTAAACAAAAAAATAATACATTTTATAGTCTGAGAAACTAATTATTATTGTTTAGAAAAAAACGAACTATGATTTTGTAGTCATATAGCCTGTATGTATGATTTTATAGTAGCTTTTTATTCTACAAACTAGATTTGTACTTTGTACTATAAAAAAATGGATACATTTTATATCTGAGAAACTAATTATTATCTGTTTAGCACGCTATTAAATCCATTTGTGAACATTAAAGCATTTTTCTAAACATTGTAGCACTTCATCATGTATGTCGTTTGTACTACAAAAGATAAACGCGTTCAAGTTTGAGTCACTAATAACACGTTAACTAATGCAATTTATATAAAGAAACATTACTTACTCATCAGATCGCTCTTCTCTTCTGGATGAACTCTTAACATTATTTCTGAGGCAACATCCAGCTTTTATTCAGCGTGTCTTCTTCCAGAAACGAACAGTAATGTTAGCCGCGAGGAACGATCAGGCTTTGTTTGTTGTTGGGTGTCTACATGAGCATGCGGCACACGTGGTTATTACATATGAACGCGAGGGGCGGGATCGCATTAGAAATAATGATTCCAAGATGGCGCTGCTATGTTCGGCTGCCGTCCGGGACGCTCCGCTTAGACTATGCTTTTATTTACTTTTTTACTTACTTTTGATTTCTATTTTTACACACATAACGTCGGCACTGATCACCTATGACAAAAGTGCACTCTTGGACATTGGAAACCGCTTCACTAACCTGGTTCAGGACACTTTATCACCGAATCCATCGTGGCCTCTTGAGATTCTTCGGAACGCGGAGAACAAAGGACACAGGAGACGGAACAAAAACACCGTGGAAATAGCGCTGGGATTCGAAACAGACTGAGGAAAAGGGCTCACAGTCCTCCTTTACCGAGCCTTTTGCTCGCTAATGTCCAATCCTTGGATAATAAGATGGACGATCTTAGAGCCAGGATTAGTTTCCAACGGGACATAAGGGACTGTAACATCATCTGTTTGACTGAAACATGGCTCACGCCCGCTGTTCCCGACACCGCTGTAACGCCGTCTGACAACTTCTCTGTTTTACGGATGGACAGAACAGCTGACGCCGGTAAATCCAAGGGTGGTGGTGTGTGTTTCATGACTAACAAGAAATGGTGTGACCCCAGGAATATCTCCTCTCTGTCGCAATCCTGTTCGCCTCATCTGGAACATCTATCCATCATTTGCCGCCCATTCTATTTACCCCGCGAGTTCTCCGCGGTCATCGCTACTGCCGTTTATATTCCACCTCAGGCAGACACGAGCTTGGCTTTGTCTAAACTTCACGACGTGATCAGCGGCTACATTAACCAACATCCTGACGCTGCTTTTATCATCGCGGGGGATTTTAACAAAGCCAACCTCAGGCAGGTCATGCCGAACTTTCACCAGCATGTATCCTGTCCAACCAGAGGACCGAATACACTGGATCACTGCTACTCTCAATTTAAGAATGCCTACAAGGCCCGTTCACTACCTGCCTTTGGTAAGTCTGACCACGCCGCCATTTTCCTCACACCGGAATATAAACAAAGGCTCGCACAGGAACCCCCGGTGAAGAGGGAAGTGACGCGTTGGTCCTCCCACTCTGAAGCTATGCTGCAGTCGGCTCTTGATGACGTCGACTGGGACATGTTCAGGGCGAGCTCATCTGACGTCAGCGAGTTCACGGATGTGGCAGTGAGCTTTGTAAACACACTTACCGAACAAGCTACAGAAACGATTACTGTAAGGACTTTCCCTAATCAGAAACCGTGGGTGGACAGAACAATCCGTGATGCGGTTAACAAACGCACTGCCGCATACACCGAGGCTCTTTTGTCTGGGAATATGCGCGAATATAAAGCTTCGTGTTATGCTCTCAGACGAGCAGTAAGTGCCGCCAAACATCGCTACAAAGAGAGAATTGAGTCTCATTTTCAGCTCAATGACTCGCGACGCATGTGGCAGGGACTAAGGACCATCTGTGCCTTTGGAAACAAATCCTCCGTGGAGGTGAGTGCAGATCCGTCGCTGGCTGAAGAATTAAACACCTTCTACGGCCGATTTGAAAGCAACGGAGGCATCGCGGCTCTGTCGAGCAGCACGTCAGGAAGCAGCAGGCAGAGAAGCGAGGATCATGTGATCACCGTGACGGAGGACGAGGTTCGGAGGGAACTAAAGAGAGTGAACATCAGGAAAGCGGCTGGACCTGACGGGATTACTGGCCGTGTCCTGAGGTCCTGCGCTGATCAGCTTGCTGGTTTGTTCACTTCTATCTTCAACGAGTCCCTTGCTACCTCTGTAGTTCCCACCTCCTTTAAAAAATCCATCATCATCCCTGTGCCTAAGAACAGTAAACCCTCTTGCCTGAATGACTATCGTCCAGTGGCCCTCACATCTATAGTCATGAAGGTTTTTGAGAGACTTGTTAAGAGACACATTAGCTCATCCATCCCTGTTACTTTGGACCCTCTTCAGTTTGCCTATCGCTCCAATAGATCAACTGATGATGCCATCTCACACATTCTCCACTCCTCCCTCACACACATTGACAGCAGCAATGGAAACTATGCAAGACTGCTATTCATAGACTATAGCTCAGCTTTTAACACCATAGTTCCCACCAAGCTGACTAATAAACTCATAGGCCTCGGCCTAAACACCTCACTCTGCGACTGGATCCAAGACTTCCTCACCGGCAGACCTCAAGTGGTGAAGGTAGGCCAGTACACCTCAAACTCCATCACCCTGAACGTAGGAGCCCCGCAGGGCTGCGTTCTGAGTCCCCTGCTCTACTCTCTCTACACACATGACTGTGTGTCCTCTCACAGATCCACATCTATTATCAAATTTGCTGATGATACTGTGGTTCTGGGCCTCATTTCCAACAATGATGAGACCGCATACTTGGATGAGGTGGAGAGACTAACATCATGGTGCCAGGACAACTGTCTCTCTCTGAACGTGAGCAAAACCAAAGAGCTGATTGTGGACTTCAGAAAGAGACACCTGCTGCCCTACACTCCTCTTGTGATCAGCGGGACCCCTGTGGAGAGAGTAAGAAGCTTCAAGTACCTCGGAGTAAACATCTCCGAGGACCTGACTTGGACTACACACATCCAAACACAGGTCAAGAAAGCCAGGCAAAGACTGTACCATCTGCGACAGCTGAGAAAATTCAGGGTCTCACCAACAATCCTGAAAACTTTCTATGCAGGGACCATAGAAAGTGTTTTGACTCAGTGCATCTCAGTGTGGTATGGAAACAGCTCCAGTCAAGACTGCAAAGCCCTGCAGAGAGTTGTGCGCTTAGCTGAGCGTATCTCTGGATCTGCTCTCCCCTCTCTGCAGGACATCTACATCAAACGATGCAGAGGCAGAGCTGACAAAATCATCAAAGACTCTAATCATCCTGGAAACTGTCTTTTCACTAGGCTGCCATCTGGTAAGCGCTTCCGCTGCCTGATGGCAAAAACAGAGAGACTCAGGAGGAGTTTCTTCCCCACGGCCATCAGGCTCCTGAACTCAAAGTCAGCCTCTTAAAAACATAATCTGACTTACTTCAAATCACTAATCACACACTCAATACTCTCTACCTCATAACTACCTCATAACTGTCAGTGTCATTTGCTCATTTGCACACTTGCACACTTGCACACAACACGTTCTGTATCTGTAAATCGTATCTTATTTTTATATTTATTTTATTTTTTGTGATTGGCTGCTTCATGTCAACCATGTATAACCTGTTGCACATTCCTCTCTGTACAGTCATGCTTATATTAATATTTAATTCTACAGCTTACTGTTGTTGAAGAAAATTCATTTTATGTTGATTCTCATATGTTTACATAGTGCAAAACCTTTTTCTTATGACTGTGTAGAAGGAGAATGGTCTGGGGATTTTAGCCTAAAGATGTATGGACGACAAGGGGGGTCCATAGAAGGGTGATGGGTGAAAAACCGGACCAGTGGGAAAAGGGCCAGATGTATGTTAGTGACCTGAAAGGTTACTGAGGCCCTAAATGTAAAGGGAGTAAGGCTGTGCAACATGATTTAGTAGAATGCTATTTACTTCCTCTCCTTCTGTGGAAAAGTACAGCTGCAAGATTGTGACCTTGTAACCTTGAGTGTGCGGATATAAGGTGGAGGAGCACCCTCCCCATTTGTCGCACTCTGCAGCAACTTGTGTTTCTGTATGACTGTTGACCTTCTTTGCAAAGAATAAAACCTTTAAAGACTAAAAGTGAGTTTGTCTCTTATGCTGATGAGAGTAAGTTAAAATTGCCACAACAATTTGGTGTCAGAATAGTGGGATTCCTTGGATGTGTCTTCTGGACCTGAGAGCGGACGGTGACTGATCATCCTGGACTTAGAGTCCAGCCCTAACCCCGAATAGGTTTGAAGGGACGGCAGGGACCGACCGCCAAGGCCCGGAGGGGACACCACTGGAATCAGTAAACGAACTCAGGTGGCAACAGGACTCTCGGGTAAGAGACAAATCTAAATTTTCTAAAGAATTTGGGTTTTGATTTGAATTGGAATTAAGATAAGGGGATGAACCATATTGGCGGGTCTGGCTCTGTGGAAGCCCGTAATCAAGACATCTTTTAAAGTAGATTGAGATTACGTGGGGCACAGTTAAGACATTTTCAGAAGAAATTGAAACTGGGCAACGGAGGCGTGATCGGAAATTTAGCAAGAAATTGAGATCAGGAGATCCGGAGATTTCGAAGCAGGAAATTGAGATCACGTATAGTCAGTTAACACATTTCTGAAGAGGGGAAATTGAAACTGTGCAGGTATAATCGGAGTTGCATGAGGCACTCCGCCCGTCCGATTCGGGGTAGCGAACGGATCTGTTGGAGACGTCTAAACAGATTAAGAGGCGCCGAAAAGTAGCCCACAGGAGGAGAAACGGCCAATATGGGGAAGTCCCAGAGCAAGCTCGCTAAATATGATACACCGGTATTTTGTAAAATGAAAAAATTATATGGCCAGAAATGCATGCAAGATATGGGGAAACTAATTAGGTATCATGATTTTCCAAAAGAGGGAACATTAAGTGTCACAAGATTAAATGTTGTAAAGGAATCAGTTGAAGAGGGAAGCACAAAGCAGAAAGGGTGCTGTGTGAAACATATGTGTGATAGATGTGAGAAGACGGTGAATTGTTGGGTGGGGGAGGCAGACAGAAGGGAAAGGAGAGCAATGCAGAAAGAATTAGCATGTAGAGTGGATAAGAAAAAGGAAAATGAAAAATGTGAAGAAAAAGTAACTGCATCACATAGACCTACTAACCGCTCTGATGTTTCTGTCTCTAAACATGCACCACCACCCTATCATCACTACCCCGTCGCTGAGCTGCAAGCCCTGAAAGTGGACCCTGACCTCGACTGCTCTCCGCCAAAAAGACCAACAGCACCGCGGACGGAAGAAGAAGAAACAGAGGAAGACCCCGATGTGATTCCTGAAACCCCCCACGAGGAAGCTGAAGAGGAGAGAGTGCTTATGGCAGTCCCGACAAAGAAAAGAAAAACCAGACAAACGGTGAAAGAAGAAAATGTGAGTATAACAGCTCCGATGATTGAAGTTTCGGGACCTGATGGGCCGATGATGGTTTTCAGACCATGGACTGTGACTGATATGAAGGAAGCGATGGCTCATTTGCCGAGTCCGGAAGAAGCGGGTGACAGATTTTCTACCGAACTGGTCACATTCTGCAAAGAATTCAGCCCCACTGTGCACGAGCTGAGGAGGCTGCTTGCAGTGAAACTGGGGGCTTCGAGCTGGCACAAAGTGAGTGAAAGGTTGCAAAGGGAAGACTGCAGGAGAGAAAACAGCGAATGGGAACACCGACACAACTTGAAATATCGCACAGCTGTTGAGGAGCTGGTTTTTGAATGGACTGAGACCTGAGATTGCGCAAGCAGTGAAAACCAGCTACATTGAATGGAAAAATGGACGATTATCTGCTGTTCTAGCACATGCTTTGCATGCAGAAGGACTGCAGATAGCAAAGAAAGAAAGAGTTAAAGCAAGGACTGACAAAGATTTACAGCTGGCCCTAGTGCAAGCTGTCTCGAGGCCGGGGGAATCCTCTCTGCAGCGCCGTCAGGAGACGGGAGGGGGAAGAGGAAAAGGACAAGGTGGAAGATATTCGAGCGGGGCTGGAAGGAACTTTGAAAAACGGGGTTGTAGGATTTGCAAGAGCAATGATCACGAGATGTGGAGATGCACCAAATGCAGACTGTGCAAGAAAGATGGTCATTGGGCCAAGGACTGTCCAGACAACCAGCAAGACCAAGAAGCAGACTGAAGCGAGGAGGACGGAGAGCAAGAAGGAGGGGTTCAGGGCGAGCGGCCAGCGGCGCCTGAACAGGGAAGTGAAAATTTTTTAGCCACACACATACACACATACACTGACGTATACACTGCTCTCTGCAATGAAGAAAAAGCTTGCAAGTCTTTGAGTGATTTTGATTTGAATGATGAAAATTCTGATGAATGTTTGATGTATGAAAGGGAAGCATTTAAGAAAATGCCTAATTACCCCATGCTGGTCGAGGGGTAATGATTGAGTTTTTAGCTGATTCTGGGGCTTCAAGGTCCTCAATACGACCATGTGACTTGCCATGTCAACCGTCATTATCAGATAAAACAAATGAGTCTATTTCTGCATCAGGGCATATGATTTTTGAAAGATTTACAGTGCCTCTAAATTGTGAGACAGAGGGGGGCAGAGTGCTGGATCATGCATTCGTTTATTCACCAAAATGCCCTGTGCCCATTTTGGGCCGAGATCTGTTATGCAAACTAAATTTGATACTACTTGCGGACTCCTCAGGTGTCAGAGTGGAAACAGAGGGGGAGCAATGGTGTTGTTTGCAAGCAGAGCCTCAGTGGGCCTATGAATGGCACATCATAAATCATGATTGGGCTGAAATGATGTGCGAATTGGCTAAGAGTCGAAATAAGCCACATAATACAGAAATTATGTTGCCTGACGATTTGCATTGCACGTCACATGTCGTAATGGAATTAGACAAACAGTATGAAAAAGACTGGTTTGGGGGAGAAAAAGGAGAAACTTTGAGTTTTGAAAGGATATTTTGGACAGAGAATATGTGTGCTGTCTCAGTCAGCCTGACAGAAAAACAGCTTCGTTTTTTCCTAATGCCAGAGTCTGTGCCTCACTTATCACTCTCCAAGGCCAAAGAGCAGACATGGGCTGAGATGGGGGGGTTTGTGAAGAAATGTGTTGATGCTACAGACTGGTGTGAGATAAGCGCTGGTGTGAAACACAGCGAGAGTCTAGGAGCATTTATGTCAGACTGCAAACATGAAATTGAGGTAGAGAGAGAAGTGGTAACCATTAGCTTGTCTAAACTGCAGTTTGCAAAACAGCAAGTTACATTTTTGGGTCATGTCATAACACCAAACAGCAAATCCCTGTCTGACAAAAGAGTTGAAGGCATTAAAGATGTACCAAAACCAATCACAAAGAAACAAATGCTGTCATTTTTAGGAATGTGTTCATATTGTCGAACATTTATCCCAAATTATGCAATTCTTGAGCAGCCTCTGAGAGCCCTAACGATAGGGAAGGGGTTGAAGTCATGTGACGAAATTGAATGGACAGGGGAGGCGGCGGAGGCATTTGTTACTATGAAAGTTCAGCTGTCTCTGGCGCCAACCTTGGGCCTACCGGTACCAACTAAGCCTTTTGTTCAGATGGTGGATGAGAAACATGGGTTTATGACTTCTGTGTTACTGCAAAATCATGGAGACCGATTGAGACCTGTGGCTTATTTTTCAAGCAAACTAGATCCGGTTGCAGCAGGCCTGCCACACTGCTTGAGGGCGGTGGCTGCTGCTGAACAGGCCGTAATGGCGTCTAGAGAATTTGTAGGTTACTCTGACCTGAAACTTTGTGCCACACGCTGTGTCCATGATTCTGCAAGAACAGAAAACATCGCATTTATCGACGGCTAGGTGGTTACGATACCACACTATCTTGCTTGATATGCCGAATATCACTGTTAGACGATGCACAACCTTGAATGCTGCCACTCTCCTCCCGACGCAGGGGGATGGGGAGGAGCACCATTGTTGTCTGACTGAGCTAGAACAAGTGTGTACACCGCGTCCAGATCTTTCTGACGTACCACTTGAAAATTGCGAAAATGTCCTCTTTGTGGATGGCTCAGCTTTCAAAGATCCACAAACAGGCCAGAATAAAGTTGGCTATGCAGTAACAACTGAGTTTGAAGTCGTGGCGTCTGGCTCGCTGCCAGCGACCTATTCAGCACAAGCAGCAGAGCTTGTGGCATTAACAGAAGCGTGTAAACTTATGGCAGGTAAATGCGTCACAATTTACACTGATTCGCGTTACTCATTCGGTGTTACGCATGATTTTGGAGCACTGTGGAAACACAGAAAATTTTTAAAGTCAGATGGGCGCCCAATATTAAATGCTCCTCTTGTCGCAGAGTTACTGGAGGCCATTGTGCTGCCTGATAAGGTGGCCGTCTGCAAGTGTGCAGCACACACACGTAACAAAGATTTTGTATCCACAGGAAACGCCAGAGCAGAAGCAGCTGCGAAGGCCGCAGCGGCTAAGCAGACAAAAGAAACAGAGTGTACTTTGCTATCTGAAACTGACCCAGACATTTCCTCTTCTTTACAGAGCATGCAGGCCTTTGCCTCAGTGGCAGAGAGAAACCAGTGGAGAAAGTGTGGCTGTAGAATGACTGATGGTGTTTGGATGAGCTGTGATGGCAAGCCTTGTCTACCTCGACACTTCTTTCCTCATTATGCCAAGTCAATGCATGGGAAAGACCATGCATCGAAAGGGGGAATGGTTATACAAATGAAAGAATTGTGGTTTACAAAGGGGTTTACAATATTTGCTGAAAATTTTTGTAAAAGATGTGTAATTTGCAATACCCACAATGTGGCAAAAGGTATAAAAATGTCCCAGGTATCCCAGCCGGCACCGACAGGTCCTTTTGAGTACCTACAAATGGATTTCATCGAGCTGTCCCCATGTGAGGGAAAGAAATATTGTTTGGTGTTGGTGGACATGTGGTCCAAATGGGTCGAGGTATTCCCAACATCAAAACAGGACGCAGCAGCAGTAGCAAAGGCTCTGCTGACTGAGATAGTCCCAAGGTGGGGGATCCCACAGAAAATCAGCTCGGACAATGGGACACATTTTGTTAATGAGGCAATCAAACAAGTGGGTAAATTTCTGGGAATAAATTTGAGAACACATTGCAGTTACAAACCCGCCTCTGGAAACTGGACTCACATGGGTTAAAGTGCTCCCGATCGTCCTCATGTACATGAGAATGAGAAAACGATCTAGAGTAAACCTGAGCCCATACGAAATTCTCTTTGGTAAACCACCTTTTATGGGAATAGAAGGAGGTAAACAACAGCTGCCATCAACAGAATTGTGTGAGCATGACATGTTGAGTTACTGCAAAGAAATGTCTTCGCTGTTGTCTAATGTCTGTGTGCAGGTGAAAGCTGCTCAGGGAAAGTTGCTGAAACTCCCTTGCATGACATCAAACCAGGAGATTTCGTGGTAGTACGAGATCTGAGGAGAAAGAGTGAAAGAGAAAGGTGGCTGGGACCGTTACAGGTGAACTACCCACACGGCTGTGAAGGTAGCGGAAAGGGCAACGTGGATTCACGCCAGCCACTGCAGAAAAGTTCCATCTGCACCTCAGGAAGAGGAACGGAGAGAATAAGAGATCTGAAGCACATGTCAACAAAGGCCAGGATCCTGTATAAACACCGAGTGTCTTTATGATTGCAAATGGATCTGTGGTGAAAGTAAAGCTTAGTAAAAATTAGGAATTACGATGGAGACTTAAAATGAATCAATGAATTAGGTATTTATTTGTCTGTATTTTTGTATACCACTATTGAGTAATGAACTCGAAAAGGTCTTATTGTATTATATTGTAAATAATAGTTTTACAAGACAGGTGTGCATGCAAGGTTCATGTTTGGTATGTGAGAAGTGACTGAGGGTCTGACTCATGTCAGAAGTGCAGTAGCAGTGTTTACTCATTTAGCCCGGCTTCCAGATAGTGAATATGTACTTGTTTTGCAACCAATTAATTTGCCTTCACAGACAAAGTTAACCAGAAGTCTGTAAAATGTTGGGTACATCATGTTGTTTTCACATTCCAGACTACAGTGACAACGTTACCAACATCATCACTCACATGAGGATGGCCGTAAAAGAGCCTAAACGAGTGAATGATGTATGGGGTGAATGGTTGACGAATCTGTGGGGAGGATGGGGATACTGGTTATTCAACACTGTGTTACCAATTGCGGGGGTAGGATTATTGCTTCTGTTATGTTTACCATGCATTTTCCAGTTCATATCCAGCTCAGTACAGAGACTGGTGAAAACTACGGTATCACATCAATTGCTTAAAATTATGGTTTATTATGATGACATGTTTTTGGACGTGTGACGAGAAAAATCAGAGATGAAGAGTATAAATGTGATGTAGTAGCTTAAATTTGCTTTGATATTATCATTATTATTGTTTTGAGTGTATTACATATAATATTGGTAATATAGTAAGAGTGTTAGACATAGAAATTAATTTTGTTTTAATTAGTTATCAATGAATGATAAAAAGGGGGAATTGTTGAAGAAAATTCATTTTATGTTGATTCTCATATGTTTACATAGTGCAAAACCTTTTTCTTATGACTGTGTAGAAGGAGAATGGTCTGGGGATTTTAGCCTAAAGATGTATGGACGACAAGGGGGGTCCATAGAAGGGTGATGGGTGAAAAACCGGACCAGTGGGAAAAGGGCCAGATGTATGTTAGTGACCTGAAAGGTTACTGAGGCCCTAAATGTAAAGGGAGTAAGGCTGTGCAACATGATTTAGTAGAATGCTATTTACTTCCTCTCCTTCTGTGGAAAAGTACAGCTGCAAGATTGTGACCTTGTAACCTTGAGTGTGCGGATATAAGGTGGAGGAGCACCCTCCCCATTTGTCGCACTCTGCAGCAACTTGTGTTTCTGTATGACTGTTGACCTTCTTTGCAAAGAATAAAACCTTTAAAGACTAAAAGTGAGTTTGTCTCTTATGCTGATGAGAGTAAGTTAAAATTGCCACAACACTGTCATGCACATTCTTTTATATTTTATATTTTATTCTTTATATCTTATTTTTCATTCATTTTATCTTATGTTTACTTCCCTTGTGTTGTTTTTTTCAATATTTGCACTGTCCATGGAGCGGACCCGACTCTCATTTCACTGCTGGTTATACAGTCTCTGTATAGTCGTGTATGTGACAAATAAAACTTGAAACTTGAAACTTGAAAACTTGAGTTAGACGGGACAGACTGAACATCGTGTTGGTTTCATACGGATTACTTCATCACAGAGTGTTTGTTTTTGACAAGACTTACTTCATTTCAAAATAGACACTTCCAGCTTTCTATAGATATAACTCCCATGTCCGTGTGTTGAGTTTTCGCCGAGTTACACTTCATTTTAGTGACGTATTTCAAAGAGCAGCTCGTGGAGATGGAGAAGACAAAGAGCGCATCCTGTTTGTTTTCTTTTTTTTTTTCCAAAACCACAAAGTTTTGTTGTATTCGTGAGTGTACACAAAAAAAATAGACACTTCAAAGTTTCAATTGATGTATAACACTTATCTGTACGACCAAAATCGACGGAGTATTTTTAATGTCTTTTGCACTGGTCTTAAAAAAAACGAGTTGGTATCGCCGGTGATACAGCCGCCCCCTTAGGGTTAAGTTTGTTCCCCTCGCGAAATACATCATATACGGTTCTTCACTCCTCGAATCGAACTCAACGCTCGGGCTTTCTGGATTATATGGTGGTGGGGCGCTAGGATCCAGAGCGCTTTCATTCCCCTCCTCGCGGGGTGCAAAGCTCGGAGCAACGGACCCTCTCTCGGATCCTGCGTCCGCTTCATCGTAGTCTAGTGAATCCCAACTTCTCGTGGGGATATTCTTAATTTCTCCCCCGGATTCATCAAAGACCCTTACTTTTGGAAATCCTCCTTTACCCCCTTTATCTGAGTATATATACTCTGTCCAGAACTCTGATGTTAATAACAGAAGCGATCAATCTGACTTCTTCCCATGGAATCTGTCCGGATCCACATCTTCCATGCGTGGAATTGACCCAGACTATCCATCTGCCTAGATGTTCCGAGACAAGCGTCAATGTCGCCATTTGTCCCATTAATTCACTTCGAATTTTATTGGATCTAGGACTTTACACTAGCAATACTCATCGTCTGAGTTCTTTGCTTTTTTTCTTTTTCTTTTTCTCAAGTCTTTTCAAGCCTGCGCGCATTTACATAAATCCCTCTGGATTATCACTTTTGATTGTTGTGTGTAAGGACTTTCTAGCTATTGCTTAACTGTGTTATCCCTGAATTTATTAACCTTAATTAATCGAGCCCCACACGTTTGGGCACCATGTATTATTTTATACCGATATGAAAGCTGGATATTCACAATTCACAAACCTATCATCCAGAGACATCTTAGAATCACCAAATTTATAATTACCTCTCGGATGAATGGGTGTTATTGAAACTCTTGACCCCTCTCTCCCGGTGTCCGTCCTGGCTCAGTCGAGTCCGGTCCACTTGAAGCTCGAAACAAAGTTTTATTCAGGTTCTGATAACTGTTTTTTTATTTAATAATGAAATACTCAGAGACTGGATTTAAAAGTTTAACGAATCACCAACAATGGTTTCGTTTTATTTAAAAACAATAACTCATAAGCAAATAACAAAAATAACAAGTGTATAGTCTTCACCATGGAATGCCGGCCACGTACTTCTGTTTCATTCCCATTTTATAGCCTTACACATCCTTTGACAAAGTCCTCCTATCAATGTACACTCTACTACCTCTGCCCATATTTGCTCTGCACCTGTTGTACAAACAGGAAACGTGGCTATTACTGCGGCAGCTCCTTTGAAGCAGAGTCAAAAGTTCAGACAGGAAGAATACATCTCTAAATAACAAGCATGCCTATAGCCACTTTAAACTATAAGAAAAAAAACATCTTTCTTAGCATATACGAAATACTGAATGCAGGTGTCTAGACCGCAACATCACACTCCTTTCCACCTTACACTCTACGGTTTTCGCTAGAAGCTCCACTTTGCAATCACATTGCAAATTGCATCTCCTTGCATTCAACCGTTCTTTTACATAGCAAGCAAAAATAACTACACAGTAATTCATAATCGTGCTCTTGTAATACACAGCACATACTTTTAACACAACATTACGGTATTTATATCTCTGTAACAGTTTGAAGTTCCATTGCTCCTAAATCACCTGTTAACATTTGTAGATCAACAGAAAAATCATGAAAATCAATAATCTCTCTCATCAGCTTCGTTATTCTTTTAAACATTAATTCCTGTTTCCTCATTAACTTCAAAATTGCTCTCATTTTAAAGAAGATCCTTTGGTCCTCCAGATCCCTCTTGGGCCCGCCTGCGCCATTCCTTCTTCTCCTGCTTCTTGGCCTTCTTGTCTCGGTCTCGTTGGAGTCCTTGAGTTATAAGACTGTTAAAATCAATTTCTATTTTGTTTGCATGTTTCTTCCTGCTACTAGAGGATCGATCAGGAAATTTCATATCAATTAAGTCAGGAAACACTTCAATCTGAAAAGAGGACTTTGGACCACTGAGCAACAGTCCAGTTCTTTTTCTCCACAGCCCAGGTAAGATGCTTCTGACGTGGTCTCAGGTTCAGAAGTGGCTTGGTAGCACTTTTTCTGAAGACGTCTCAGCGTGGTGACTCTTGATGCACTGACTCCAGCTTCAGTCCACTCCTTGTGAAGCTCTCACAAGTGTTTGAATCAGCTTTGCTTGACAGTATTCTCAAGCTTGCAGTCATCCCTGTTGCTTATGCACCTTTTCCTACCCAAATTCTTCCTTCCAGTCAACTTTGCATTTAATATGCTTTGATACAGCACTCTGTAAACAGCCACACCTTTCAGTAATGACCCTCTGTGACTTACCCTCTTTGTGGAGGGCCTCAATGTTCATCTTCTGGATCATTGCCAAATCAGCACTCTTCTCCATTATTGTGGTTTCAAAGAACAAGAGATACACAGAATTTATACTGTAGGGATGGTCATTAATTGAAACTCAAATGTAAATATTCTAATATTTTGAGATACTGATTTTTGACTTTCATGAGCTGTAAGCTCTAATCATCAAAATTAAAACAAAAAAACTTCTGAAATATTTTACTTTACATGCAATGAATCTAAAATATATGAAAGTTTCACTTTTTGAAATAACTTACAAGAAAAAATGAACTTTTTCACGACATTCTAATTCATTGTGATGCACCTGTAATTCATGTCTTAAAACAAATACATCTCAAGTTGTTCCAAACCTTTCTTTCCTTGGTTAAACACAAAAGAAGCTACTTTATAGAATGTGTTTAACAAAACAGTTTCTGGTCCCCATTTGACTTCTAGAAGTAATTTATTCTCCAATATACAGCGGCGTGTCTACATGGTGGCCAGGGGTGGCACCGGCCCCCCCCTGAAATCTGTCTGGCCACCCCAGGTGCCCCCCTACCAGATATCTTGCGATAGGCTTGTTTTTATTAAATTTCAATACTTAATTTTAGGCGGTTTCTATAGCGTGAATTTAATGACAAATGTTGAGAGTGCATAATGTTACGTAATCCATGTAATACGCAAACACAAATCTCTCCACTCGCAAGCAGATTTCCTTCACTCACACAAAACTGGACGTGTGCTTTTAAATATACATTGTTCTTTAATGAACTGGCTCTGTTCTCGCTCAGATATTGTGTGTACACTCAAATGTTGTCCTCGTAGCACTGAAGACCAGAAGAGTTTTTTTTTCATTCTGGTGAAGAGTAGGCTTTTCTCACTAAATGGAAGCAAGCTGATTATAGTCAGCTTTCTCTAGTTATTTATTTTATTATTTAATACTTATTTTAGTTAGGTGCTTAAATTGTAAATATGCATTTATTAAATTATTTTATTTAGTGTATTTGTATTTTGTTGTTTTTGTATATAGTTATACAATAAAAGTGTACCAACCAGAAATAATCACTGAGGGTGCCTCTGAAATTGGTGAGGGTGCTCTAGTTTTAACCCCTTAACTGGCACTCACATTTGTGAACATAGCCATTAATGTGCACTATCCAAACTTAATGAAAACATTTTGTAATATGATTTTGATTTACCATTTTCATGGTAATGCAGTGTATGATTTTAAAATGGCTTTCAAAGGATGAATTTTGAGATTTTAAGTTTTCAAGTGGTATATAATTTCTTATGATTTCTAAAGCATGATAGGGAAATAGGCAACTTAGAAAACTTTCTTTGTCAAAGGTCAGAACTCCTGTTATGATGTAGATTTTTCAGGTGCACTCTTCTCATAAATTAATCTATTACTTTTCCTACATTTTTTCTACATTATACATTTTTTATACATTCCTACTGCAAGTCAATTTTTTTAACAAAAAACGTGGCTATTTAGGAGTCTTAGACCTTTCCAACGATATATAGTTTGTCATGATTAGATTAGGATTTAATTTTCAATATAGTGAGGTAAACCCACAGAGGGGACGGGTGACAGTTACTGCACATTTTCACATATCTTTTCCCGTCTATTGCTATGGTTATCACTATGTCAATCACTGCTACTTCAAGAGCGAATCCCGCATAAATATGCGAAAGTCATTCCCGAAACTTTGCAATGTGTGTGTGGCTGAAAAACAAAGTTCTACATTTTTAATGGATTATAGCCTAGATAGCGCGCAAAGAGCACTCCTTTATAACCCCTAAAAACTGTCACTCTTTGTTCACCACAATCTCACAAAGTTCTATTATGACCAATGAATCTCACACTGTGCAAGTAATATAGTTGTAACATTGTTGTGAATACACTCTGTCTGTTATAATGAAATTATTTGATTGTATAACTCAGCAAGGAACAAAAACTGGTGTGTGTCACAGCCTTTAGGTATGAGACAAAACCAGCATACATTCATGAGGATGATGAAAGTGTTTTAACTTGAGTAAAGCCTTGAAGTCCTTTTAAGTGTTTTTCTTAATTTAATTCAATTTTCAATTTCTCATGTGGTAACAATTTATTTGATTTTATTCAACCCAAAAATATGAACTTAATCAACCTATAGATGGGTTACATTGATAAAATGAAATTTAAGGGCTAAAACAGGTAGAAGTAACTGACTAATAGCATTTGATAACTGACTGACAGCATTTGCAGGTTAACACTTCTTAATAGTGTACCATAGATCAGGATTCGAAAAGAAAAGTTTATTAAGAACTAAATCTAAAATCATATGGCAATATCTTTAATACTTCTTGAGTTATAGGCACGCAAACTTTGGAAAAATAATATTTATGACAAACAGGTATGTTCAATGCAGTTGTTTTGACAGAAGGAAATTAGATAGTTTCAACATTATTGGTTCTTCAGACATTCCTCTTTAAAAGAAAAGAAGTATCATATTTTTGCAAAGTGACCCACATTTGGTTTTTGATTACTGAAAACATGCACAATTTAATGATTTACCCCTGGAGCCATATTGGGATCCAAATATTTCTGAAACCAAACCATATAGGGCCTTAAAAATGAAGATGCCAAAAGGAAATTTAAGACCCAATATCTAAAAGGGCTTTAAGATATCCTTAGTACATCATGAATTATAGGCATGCAAACTTTGGAGAAAAAAACTTAAAGTGCTGTGTCCCCATTTCTTAATGGTCACTATTGGCACATAATGCAACAAAGATAGCCAAAGTCAACAGATTTAACTAATAGACCTACCATTCTCTGTTTAAAAGTAACATTATGGTGCTGCCATCTTTCTAAAGTAATTTTTACCGCCCTGTAATTTGGTTCTAAATCTCAGGTGAAAATTGCCATTTTGACCCCCCTCTACAAAATAGTGGATTACTCAGTAAATAGTCATGACATTTACTATTCTGGCTTTCATCACTATACATATTTATCTTTCTTAAGATAAAATATTAGCAAAAAAAAAAAAAAATTGACCTGGGGAAGTTTCTGAATTTTGGTTGATTTGACATGGAATGACCAGATAGTAGATCCATAAAATGTAGTAAAGCAAGGAGCCACAGATCGGGAACTGATGCAAGGAAACAAGAAAAATATTTTTTTTGGATTGTACTGTTTGTTACAGTAAGGAGGTTTCTCACATTAGAAGAACAAACAAACATTTATATTCTGGACCTGATCACACGTTTGCTTCAGGAATCAAACTCTGGCTGTTCGCCCACAAGAACGCTGGGCGAATACTGGACCGAACCTCGGAAATCCAGACAAGAAACACCAAGAGCGATCAGACAGCGCCACACCTGAGGACACAATCAGCCTTGAAACAACCTGACAAACGCCCATGACCAATACAGGGGGATGATTTATATGGGAAAATATTACTCTTGGGATTCTGAAGCATTTCACATTTATACAGGTTTGAGCCAACACGAGGTTGAGAATATTATGACAGAACGTGAACATGGAATTATTGGATGAAACAGAGAGATGACTCACCAAGTAGAAGATAAAGCTGAGATAGGCAGTGCAGAGTAAGGCAGAGAAGATGTAGAGGATGGTGTTGTTGAGGGCCATCACATACACCACCACAAAGTACATGTTGATGGCGCACACCACCAGGATGAGCAGACCTCCGCCGATCTTCCACACACTGCAAACACAAAACTATTATCTACTGCTGATCACAGCCAATAAATATATAACAGATTCAGTAAATACATAATAGACTGACAGTTCATCAGATTCTCACAGCATCACCACCTACTGGATGCATCAGCTGCTGCATCATTTTCACTCAGGTTGATTGATTTCACTTTCCAAGCTTAGATTGTCTCATGTAATCAAAAACATTTACATTTACATTTATGCATTTAGCAGACGCTTTTATCCAAAGCGACTTACAGTGCATTCAGGCTATACATGTTTTGTCACTATGTGTGTTCCCTGGGAATCGAACCCACAACCTTTGCGCTGCTAACGCAATGCTCTACCACTGAGCCACAGGAACACCCACTGAGCCACAGGAACACCCAACATACTCTGAAACTCATGAATCTGTATTTCAAAATTGCTCAACAGAAGTAAACCCCACACAAGAAAGATTGTGTGTTTTAGGGTTTTATTATGAACACTGAAGTGTGTGAGATTTATTATCTTTAACACACAGACCTAATTAAGCAAAGCGGTGTGATTTTTGAAACCTGCCCACAATCAGCCGTGCTAATGTCATGAAGATTTCGGAGAAAAAATATTAAGTCTAATGTGTTGAGGAAATCAGTTTTATCATTGCAGGTTCACATTCATTGTTTTCATCTCATGTGTTTTATGATGCATTATAATGCAAACAGAATAAACACCATCATGTCATGAGTAATGCATGGGCATTGAAGGGGTCATGAACTTCATTTTTATTATGTTGTGCTGTTCTCTAAGGTCCACTTATAATGTTATCAATATTTTTTACATAAAAAAACATAATTAAGAGTAGGATATTTTCTGTCCTGTTTCAACCCCCCTCATCAGAACACTCTGTTTGAATAGCCGTGAAGGATTGTAGACTCAGAAGTAAACACCCACTGCTATGATTGGCTAACAGTTGTGTATGTTTGACAGCTTAAATCCTTCAGAGATGGACGCTGCTGTGATTTACTGTAGGTTAAAAATGCATACATATTTAGTACATATTAAACATTCAGTAATAATGCACAAAGTAATAGTGATCACATAATAAAATCAGTTACTCACACTTGTGTGTTGTAAAATTACTGTCAGATCCAATATAGTCTGCACAGCATCGTCTTTTAGTTTAAATCTTTCTGAAAATCTCTTCTTAATGATGATTCTGATCTCTGTATTAGTTCAATGCAAAGGAGAATGCTGTTTGCTGGTTTTACAGCTGTGAAGAAGACAATAATTCAGCACTGGTTTACACCACACATGTGTAGAGAGGCATATTGGATCCGTAGCCTCCTGCAAATTGTCTCATGTGAGTGTACAACGGCGCGAGTCGGTGGGGCCAGGCCTTCAACCATTGAGGCTTGGCAGTGTTTTTTACTGAATGTACGTGATTATTTAAAGGAGTGACTTTTGTGTTCTTGTTGTCCTTCCCTCTCTCCCTCCCTTTTGATTGAACTTTTAGATGTTGAGTATATGTCTGCTGTTTTGTTTTGTTTTATTTTGGATATTATGTTGTGTTGTTTGTAAAAAATGAAAATAAAAAATTGTTGATAACAAAAAAAAATCTTTCTGAAAATCCTGTGACGAATTGTGCCTTGTTTGTAAATGAATCTGTGGTAAAATGAAGTGAACAAAGGGCCGAGTTCTTACTGATGCGGTCTGAAATGTCATTAAAAATACATCCACTCTTTCCTAACGCTGGGATCATAAGGAAAACGATGCAAAGACACTGTTTTCCACAGCTTGGCACTGCACAGTAGTGATGGGCCTTTCTTGAACTAATAATTTCTCTTTCCGGTACAGACTGAATAGCCTTATGTCTATGGGGCTGTCATGTGATGAACGAACATCTCGAACCCAAAGACTCAGAAGGTGAACTAATCATTTCTGTTTCCTATAAAGGCTTTCAGTTAACCTTACAGGGTTGTCACGTGACAAAAGAACGAACGACCCGAAGACTGCACAGCCAGCTAAGTAATGAATTAATAATTTCTGTTTCTTATAATTTGGTCTTGGTTTTGTTGCACTCCTGGACAGACAACACTCTGTCTTCCCTTTTTCACAACTTTATTCTTCCCAGTTCGAAGTTGGAGTTAATACAGTAGATGGACAACCAAAATGCCTATTACCGCCGCGTGTACCACCACCACAGGGCCACGGTGTTAACTGCAAGTCAGTCGCGTGTTAAAGTTGTTCACAAAACTACCGCTAAGTGGCGCAAAGGGACAGATTGCAAACTGACTGTAATTACGATATTTTGTTTTGTAAACGATGTTCAAATAACGAAATAAAACAACAATAACAATATAATATTACATTTAGGAAAATGTTTGGAACATTTTTTGCTTGTTAAATTCAAGTTTTTTGTTTTTTTTTGTTAATGCTTAATGCATGGAGGCGCCAGCACAATTACTTGCATTTTGTTCTTCAGTAGAAACAACTTGAAGTATGCTTCCATTTTTGCTCATACAGATAAGACTAATACTTCATTCGGAACTGTAAATGTTCTACCCTTATTTTTGTGTGCACTCACAATAACATCTTTCTTTGTGCTTTCTAAAATAGAGAAAACAAACAGGACGCGCTTTTTACCATCTCGCTCTGAACAGGGGAGCTAGTGCTGAAATACAAGGCTTTAAAATCAGGTGCAGTTTAGCTTTGCCGTGTCCAAAACTGATGGTTTATATTCACAATTAGCTACAGAATATACATGTAAGACTGAATCTAAGGGCTAATGTGGACAATAAGTCGTTAATAATGTATGATCGCGCTTTGGTTCATATTTAAGAAACGACGTTATTATTATATTTTTGTTCCATTAATAATTTGAGGTTGAAAAATAAACGGTGCTTATTATCGGTGCTATAAGTCAGTTTTGCTGCAAGCTATTCATCAAAAGCAGCATCAAAACGCAGCGTGCTCACCGTCAGTCCTGTACATTATGAAATAATAATAGGTCTATATAAGATAAGCATTTGAACAGGCTTCCTTGCACTATAATAAACAAGAATTATCTGCATGATGCCACTGTTATTTTTATTATTTGGAAGTGAGATGAATGAAAGCGCGTCTGTCTTGCGTGCGCAAACAGGCAATGGAAAAGGGAAGTTGGTTTATCAAGTTAATCCATGGTCGAGTGGTGGATGGTAGCCAGTGATTTCAGCAACACAGTTTCAAATCCCAGATTGGGGTGTTTTTTTTTTTATAAATAAAATAACTTATAAAATGATTAATGCAGCATTCTGAAGTTCGCTGGTTTATGTTACCATTTTTTTTTCTTTGAGATAGAGCATGTCAATTTTACACTGAGCAAGTGTGACTGAATTCAGTCCAGGTGGAGGGGGTTTGGGGACAGTTCAGCTTCACCGAGGGGTTGGAAATAAAGGTGTGAATCGCTTGCTCCTTCATTTGGAGAGTATCTGATGAACTTTTCAAACTTGCAGAGCAGGTTTAGGCAAAGTGTCTATTTTAGGATAAATGCCTTATGGTTTGGGTTTTGCATTTGGCATGCAATGGCATACAGAGTATTATATACAATATAATATATGCAGTGTTGCTTTTTTTTGTTGTTTTTTTTGTTTGTTTTATTGTTTTCTCAGGAGACGCAGCACCTCTGCAAGAGAGACAAAGAAACTGGCCGAAAGAGAAGCGCATCTGCCAGAGAGACAAAAAACTTTTGCTCTTAATTTATATGGTGCATTGTAGCCTATTGTTTTCAGTTTTGCACTGTTTTAATTGTATGCAGCAACGCTGCCGTCCTTTTGGCAATACAAATGTCCCAAGACTTCATGTAGGCCTTATCATTTTTAGATTCATTACTGGGCAATTCCAGCTTTATGGACTGACATTTGCAGTCAAAACCTGAAATATAAATTCTCACAGAAGGTATTCATTACCAATATATTGAACCATATCTTTATATTTTTCGAAACCCCTGAAAATAGAGTTCAGACACCAGAAAAGTATCTGTCTATGAACGTGTTTTATATTTTATATTTGGGAAATCTATGGGTTACGGACATGACAAAAAAAGACCCAAGGTTTTGGGAGGATTTTGTAGACTTTATGTGATTTACAATGCACAAACCAGAAGCAACAATATCTGCAGAATAGAGAAGGGTTGACCATTCACAAAACATAAAATATCAATTTTATTTAAATTTTTGTTTTTGTGTTTCAGAGGAAAATCATTATGGATGTGACACTTCTCCATTACGGACGTGACCGTTCTGAAAGCAGAATTTATCCGACTGGCCTATATGCAAACGCATACAAAATGCTTTAAAAACTTTAACAGAGATGTCTAAAGGGTATTTAGGGCTGCCCCCCGCGTAAGATTTTTCTAGTTACTAGTAGTTGTTCGTATTTATGTCATTCAATGCACATTTACATTAAATTAAGTCTACTAATCCATAATGAGCCTTAATATATTCCACGCTCAAGCACACGCATTACGTTTGCCACAAAGCATAGGCAGAAGTATAGCCTAATAATTATGAAAAAGGAGACATTTTAATTATTTATTAATAAACTATAATGTTTTCTTTTCAGCTGCAAAATGAAATTCACGGTGCCAGCTCTCATCTCCATAGTAGACTGGATGCACCTTTAGAGAGAAATGTAACCTCACAGATTACATAATCAGAGAGTATTTGCTTTTGTTTTGAACTGGTTTGTTTAAAAGTAGACATTTCAAGCTTTCTGTAGATATATTTCTCATGTATGTGAGGCACCCCAATTATCAGTTATTTCATTATCAGGAAAAAAAAATCAACGATAGCTTGGGCGCCTCCCTGCCATGCATGCACATTAATAATTTTCTGCACAAAAACTTGAATATGAATAGTAATAGAGCACATTTATTTCAGTTTACAGTATGGGATCCGCATTCAAATAAATCTTCACAAGTCTACATCCGAGACAGATGCAGTTATAACCTATAAATTGAAGGCTATTTGATGTTTTAAAATGATCTAATGGCCCATGCCGCTCCAATTTGTTGATCATTAGTTGTTCTTGATCAAGATTAAACGGATGTATGACTCTCATAAACCTGTTTTAATAAATAGTTTTTGCGTTAAATAATAAAGATACAAAGCAGGTTAAGTTAAATATTATTGTACAAATAATTATAAAATGCTATAGACTGCGAATAAGACTGCAGTTTCACATTTTGCATATGCATTACAATGTGAATTATTTTTTACATACAATGATACTAAATAAAACCAAAAAAGATTTGTAATGAAGAAAAAAATATGTAGACAAATAAGAATAAATGATGTAACCCCACAGCCTACATCTCTTGCACATCGCACTCAGCATCATGCGCGCCATGCAAATCTTGCATTCTGAAATTTTAACGAATAGGATACACTCCTGCATTTAAATGTGGCTGCAATTTTTTTTTTTTTTGAGTTTTACTTGAATTGTATGAAAGTGAGTAAAGAAGACTCATTTAAAATCACTGAAGTTGTCAGTTAATGAAGATCTTTTTTACATCGTGTGCACTTTGTTGATTATAATGAGAGAACTTGAGTTTAAATGTGAGGAGGTTATATTAATCCGTCCCTTCTTTTCAGTTTCAATTATTTAGCTAAATCGTGGCCAGGTTTAATTTATTCGTTTGTTTTAGTTAGTCCTAAATAATGGGAGCAAAATTATACAGCGCCTCGCATTTTGCTAAAATTAAGGAAATAATTCATAAAACACGCAACAATGTTCTCTGTCAAAATAAATGACAGGTAACGAATAGCCTAACAAAGTTTGTGCAAGACAAAAATGCTTGCTGTTTTATTAAAGGAATTTTAAAATTGTGACAAGTCTCCTACTCTTCCTGCTATTTGGGTGTGGCTAGGAGACTTATCAAGAGAACGATGTCCACCTATTTTTCCCTCTATAAAAGCCTTGGCCTTGTTGGTGTGGTTGTTGCTTGTTTGCTCCCAATTGTTTTGTGTTGTTTATTTGAATTTGGTTATTAGTTGTGAGACTTGTTCTGTCTGGCTCTATACCATCATGTGTCAGGCAGAAATGGTACTTATTTTTCGTTGCTTTCTTGTTTTATATACTTTTTCTTTCTTATGTTAATAAATATTTATGTTGCAACCTTACCATCTGCATGTCCTCCTTCCATTTGTTACGGCTTTGAGCTGGTCGTGACAAATGTGGGGGCTCATCCTTAAAATTTGAGTATTTCATTAAATTGGTTAATTTCATTAACTTGAAGATTATTTCATTAAATATAATTTTTTGTGAACATTATTTGTTGAAAATTTTGTTTTGGAAATTTTCTGGAAGATGATAGTGGTTGGTTTGAATTATTTATTATTATTTTTTTTATAAGTAGAGTTTGGTAAGTAGGCTACTATTTGTGTACTTGAGGAAATTTTGGGTTATGCTCTTCCCTGTTGAGGTTTAGCAGGGTCTCCTTAATGGAACGCTCCGATTTTTTTTATTTTTGTTTGTTTTGTTTGTGCGGTGAAAGCAGTTAGAGCATTTGTCTCGGGAACACGTCCGTGTTTTATAGTGGTGACTCGTTAATCAGTTTGTACTGCAAACGCTCGTATAAAAACCCACTGCAAGTAACTGTATGAAGACTAGGGTTGAGTTTAGGTAGTTCAAAAAATTTAGTTAGAGGGAATTGCCAGTCCAGTCTTTTTTCCTCAAGTATCTTTTATTTTTTTTGGAAATGTAAGTAGCCGTGTATTTGTCTTTCATTCTGGCCTCGAAGGTTGAGGAATTTATTGGTGCTCCATCTGAAGATTTGTTAAATGATTTGACTAAAGATCAGCTGTTAGAACTTGCGAGTCATTTTGAAATCAATTTGATAAGCCAAGATAAGCATCTGAAAGATAACATTAAAACCCTGATAAAGACAGTTAATTGAACGCAGACTTTTAGAATCTCAATCTGCAGAAGATACTCCAGCTTTCGTTAATGAGATGTCTACAATGTCTCATCTAACATTTGAACAACAAAAACAATTGTTGTTAATTCAGGCTGAGATGAAAGAAAAAATTTTAGAAGCGCAAAATTGCATCAAGTTGTCTAAAGTCCAATTACAACAACCAGGCATGTGCAGAAGGGGGGGCTCTGGGGACTCAAGCCCCTGCCCCTTTTCAAAATTATTCAAAAGTTTATTGTAGTCAATAAAACAAAATGCATTTGAATTATAATTAACATGACAACGTGTACAAAACGGTAATAATCGCTCAAAAGTTTTTACTATCTGTCAGTCTGAGGCATTGCTATGGGTTGCGTGCGTTTTGCTTGACTGACTGATATTCCACAGTCTGCTCATAAACCTAGGCTCTCAAATATAGTTATTTCAGTGAGTGGGTCACGGAAGGAAAAAAAATAAACCAAACAATATAAAAAAAACCCCAAAAAACATCAATAATCAAATCTTAATTACAAATCCATATATTATATATTTTAGAATATTACATAATTCATCAATGCCCGTTTGTCATGTATAATACACCAACCAATCATGATCTGGCACAAGTTCAAATTTCATTGGACAATTGACCATATGCACGGAGCGCTATTTAGAACTTCCGGATAAAGATAAGCCAGCTCGTAATCTTCCGGTGAAGCTCATTTTATATGTGCTATATATAGATAGAGACTCTCAAAGAAACCTCTCCTGCCTCATTCTTATCATAAACTGAGAAACAAAATAATTGCAACACCGTAAATAATGATAGCAGAATTAACACACAGTTTCATGTTATTAAATAACATATAATTTTATAGAGTCTGGTATCCCAGGAAAGTACCCAAGTAAGTAAAACTGTACATTTAAATGCTGACAAATAAACACTATCCTTTAAGCCTAACTGTTTAGGCAGTTAGGCTTAAAGGACATTGTAATGGTGTTCTCGATAATCAATATCTTACCTTCATAGCCATGAACACATTTTTAAAATCGTATCAAATTTTAAAGCATTTATTATTTCTCAACTCTGTGTGGTAAAATTCCTATTATTAAAGGTTCACTTTTCATTCATGAAGACAACGTGAAGAAATATGCAATTAACATATCTCTGTGACTTTTTAAGATGAAAATTAAATTACCGTTATAACCAAGAGATGGCAGTAGCTGATCACTCATTAACTGCAGCTGCCAATTCAACTTAATTTTTCACGTCTTTTGATTTAATATAAAATATATATTATTAATTTAGTACTTTGGTGCACAGAAGTATAAAATATAGCAAGTGCAGGAAGTCACAAAGTCAGCCTATAATGCTGAATTATTTAAATACCTATATAGTCAAATACAAATTAAATAAGTTGGTATAACAAATAAATAATGCATTCAATATTTTGAAATGTTTAGATTTAATTTAATAACTAGGCTACATCGTTTAAGTTTTATCCAACACAGACCTGTAGTTTTGTTAGTCTGAATCACTTAATGCACTGCTTTATTTTGACATCAGCTCGTCAGATGATTCAGTCCGTTGTCACTGTCAATCATAGCAATGACTCGCGGCATGATTTAACGGATTCCCTCGCGTAAATTTAACATTCACATTTTGTCATTCCTGAAACGGTATACAGTACGTGGACATTTGGTCATCTTAAACAAACAAAACTTTTCTCCTAATTGTGAATGGATTATGTAGAGAAACCGAGCAAAGGGCACTCCTCTTACAGCACAGTACACTTGACCGGAAATGACTGAGCTGGCTTATCTACAACCAGGAAGTAACCGTGCATAAGGTCAATAGTCACGAATCCGGTCCATGAACTTCCGTTCACTCACCACCAGAGGTCACCCGCTCACCGCATGGACTCTTGCACTACACTACTGTTGCACGTCACCATTGGACTACAGTTCCCATCATCTATTGCACTGATGACACACACAGCTGATTTCACTGATTACACAGCTGATCACACAATCACACACGCTTTATAAGCCTTGGACTTTCTCTCTGTCATCGCTGAGTATTGTATAGCGTTTATCACTCTCCTAGCGATAGCTACTCTACGGAGCCCACGTAGTTGTCATAGTCTTGCCTTGCCTGTTTTCTCGTGTTTTGATTCTTGCTCATGTTTCCTGGATTAACCCTTTGCCTTGCTAAGATATTACTTATTGGACCAAAAAACAGTACACAGAATCGCTTGGATTACAATTTGCAACTAGACGGATGTACTGTTACGACCTCTAAAGTCAAAAATCTGGGTGTTATATTAGACAGCAACTTGTTCTTTGAAAATCATATTTCCCATGCTACAAAAACAACATTCTTCCATCTTAGAAACATTGCCAAGCTTCGGAACATGCTACCTGTTTCTGATGCAGAAAAGCTAGTTCATGCATTCACAACCTCCATACTGGACTATTGTAATGCACTGCTAGGTGGTTGTCCTGCATCTTCAATAAACAAGCTACAAATAGTCCAAAATGCAGCGGCTAGAGTCCTTACCAGGTCAAGAGAATATGATCATATTACCCCAATTTTACAGTCTCTGCACTGGCTACCTATTAAGTTCTAGATCAGTTACAAAATACTATTACTTGCCAGGGCCTCTGTTCATTTCAGACATTGAGGGCCAAATTTTGTCTACCAGCTTCCGCATATTTTGTCTTTCTTCAGTTGCGTTCTGCTCTCAAAGCGTATGGCGTTCCTTGGTCTTCTTCCATTTCCTCTCATCCTATGCGGGACTGGATTGCACCATCTGCTTGTCGGCCATCTGTTTCCTTAATATATACTAAAATTATTGATTGCATTACAAAACCTCTTTCTATTAAAACTATTTGGAATAGGGAATTATCTGACCTTAATTGATCTGTCGACTGGGAGAGAGTGTAGTCTAATCTCAGTTTAACATCTAAAAATCTGGCTCATCGTCTTATTCACTTCAGAGTCATTCATAGAGCATACATAACTCCTTACAAAAGATTTAAAATGAAACTACAGTCAAATTTGAACTGCCATATATGTAACACTGCATCATCAGGCACTTTTCTGCATATATTTTGGGAATGTCCTGTCGTCATCAGTCTATGGACACATGTAAACCTGGTTTTGTCATCATTACTGCGAATTGATTGGTCTGTTAACCCAAGTTTGTGTCTTCTTAATGATGATTCAGGTCTCTGTATTAGTTCAATGCAAAATAGAATGTTGTTTGCTGGTTTTACAGCTGTGAAGAAGACAATAATCCAGAACTGGTTTACACAACACATGTGTAGAAAAACATATTGGATCCGTAGCCTCCTGCAAATAGTGTCATGTGAATGTACAACGGCGCGAGTTGGTGGGGCCAAGCCTTCGACCGTTGACGCTTGGCAGTGTTTTCTTTTTGATGTACGTGATTGTATGGAGGAGTGACTTGTTTTGTGTTTTTATTGTCCTTCCCTCTCTCCCTCCCTTTTGACTTGACTTTGAGCTATATGTCTGTTGTTTTGTTTTGTTATATTTTGGATGTTATGTTATGTTATGTGTGAAAAAAAAGAAAAAAATGTTGATAACAAAAAAAATATATTATTACTTGCCTATAAAGGCCTGGGTATACTTCACTTTCCGCGTTTCGTTCCGTCTTGCGCACAGCCGCATCCGCACAGCTTTCAAAGTATACTCAACGGCAGATGAGTGCGGACGGACGAGTTCGACACATGCGCAATACCACCTACTTGACGCGCTTTGTCTCAACATTCACCTCGCGCATGCGCTGTTGTACGCGTACCGTCCGTGCGGTCTCAAAAAATTACCTGCACACAGTTGAGGTGCGCGGTTATCCACAAGCCCTCTTGATGACGAAAATGACGTAATGCGGACGGACGAAATATACTTTGGCCTTAAGGCCCTAAATGGTTTAGCTCCTGTGTACCTAACTAGTCTTCTACCACGCTACAATCCAACCCACTCCCTAAGGTCGCAAAACTCTGAACTTTTGGTAGTACCTAGGATAGTCCACTAAAGGAGGTAGAGCTTTTTCACATTTGGCTCCCAAACTCTGGAATAGCCTTCCCAATAAAGTTCGGGGTTCAGACACATGCTCTCTGTTTAACTCTAGATTAAAGACACATCTCTTTAGCCAAGCATTCACATAACACATCTTATAATCTTGTACTGCAGTTATATCTGATAAAATGTACATTATTATTCTTTAGCTTGGGTTGAAGAAATCATTTTTGCTTGGATAGAACAGCAGCTACGCTAATTAGGTCTCTTCGCTTTAACATCCCGTGGTAACTAGGAGTTACTGAAGCATCAGTCTGGATCCAACCTTAAATGATCTGAGATGAACAAACACCTGAGAAGAGATGATGGCAACCCCTCAGAGGACCTCAGAGGATGCCAACCCTCAGACAACATACAGAATTAATAAATATATTGTAGAGACTTAATTTCCTGTAAAGCTGCTTTGCAACGATTTGTATCGTAAAAAACACTATACAAATAAAATTGAATTGAATTGAACTGCCGTTCGGACTCTCTTGGACTATTGCTCGTGTACCTGGATTATCTCTCTGCCTTGCCCTGTTGGATATTGCTCGCCGATCAAGACCCACGCTTTCCCTATGATTACTCTTGTGTCTTGCCCGTGCCATATCAGTTTGCTGTTGTTTGACCCTGCCTGTGATTTGACTGTTTATTAATAAAAGCTTGCACTTGGATCCGCTTGCCTCATGTCTCGTTCGCCCCATTACAACAATAATGTGAAGTGGTGCAGTCATTTTCCGTTCTTATTCATAAATCGGTTGAAAATTGCATGGACAGACAATCTTATTTGTGGAGCGATCTGGATCTGCGGTTTGTCTCATTTTATAAATCAAATTACATCGCTGAGAAAATAGATGCTAAATGACCACAAAAGCACTGCACAAAACCGTGCAGCTCAAAGGCGCAATAATGGTAATCAGTATTCAATTCACTTACATTTATGTATGATGCACCGTTTACTAGCTATTTCATGAAACTCTCATAGTTAATGAAGCCCAAGTGCCACCTACAGGCGTATTATGTGAAGTGTAGGCTGGGGAAATGGTGACATGAAAGGACTTTACCATTTTGATAATTACATTTAACCTACATTTATTTGATCAAAAATACAGAAAAACTATAATATTGTGAAATATTATTACAATTTAAAAGAACGTTTATCTCTTTTAATATACTTTAAAATATAATTTATTTCTGTGATTCAAAGCTGAATTTTCAGCATCCTTACTCCAGTTGTCAGTGCATGATCCTTCAAGAAATCATTCTAATATGCTGATTTATTATCAATGTTGGAAACAGTTGTGCTGCTTATTTTTATTTATTCATTTGTTTATTGTTATTATTATTATTTATTTTTTTGAACCCGTGATACTTTTTTGGGGTTCATTGATAAATAAAAAAATGAAAAGAACAGTATTTATTCAAAATAGAGATGTGTTCTAACAATATCAATCTTTACTATCACTGTTTCTATCAATTTAGCAAATCTTGCTAAAATTAATTTCTTTCAACAAAAAAAACCTGACCTCAAGCTTTTCAACATATATTGTAACAAAAGTTATATTTTAAATAAATTATGTGCTTTTTAAACTTTTTATTAATCAAAGAATCCTGAAAAAAGTATCACAGGTTTCCAACATTGATAATAAATCAGAATTGCATAAAATGTATTTTAAAGTATATTAAAAAAAATCGATCAAATAATAAATGCAGGCTTTTTATTTTTTTTTATAATTTGTATTTATTTATTTTTTACATTGCCCCTATTTTACACTATTTTATTTTCCCCTGCCCCTGAGGAACTCTCTGCACGTCCCTGACAACAACAACAGCTTGAACTTGAACGAAAAAAATCCATCATCATCCCTGTGCCTAAGAACAGTAAACCCTCTTGCCTGAATGACTATCGTCCAGTGGCCCTCACATCTATAGTCATGAAGGTTTTTGAGAGACTTGTTAAGAGCCACATTAGCTCATCCATCCCTGTTACTTTGGACCCTCTTCAGTTTGCCTATCGCTCCAATAGATCAACTGATGATGCCATCTCACACATACTCCACTCCTCCCTCACACACATTGACAGCAGCAATGGGAACTATGCAAGACTGCTATTCATAGACTATAGCTCAGCTTTTAACACCATAGTCCCCACCAAGCTGACTAATAAACTCACAGGCCTCGGCCTAAACACCTCACTCTGCGACTGGATTCAAGATTTCCTCACCGGCAGACCTCAAGTGGTGAAGGTAGGCCAGTACACCTCAAACTCCATCACCCTGAATGTAGGAGCCCCGCAGGGCTGCGTTCTGAGTCCCCTGCTCTACTCTCTCTACACACATGACTGTGTGTCCTCTCACAGATCCACATCTATTATCAAATTTGCTGATGATACTGTGGTTCTGGGCCTCATTTCCAACAATGATGAGACCGCATACTTGGATGAGGTGGAGAGACTAACATCATGGTGCCAGGACAACTGTCTCTCTCTGAACGTGAGCAAAACCAAAGAGCTGATTGTGGACTTCAGAAAGAGACAGCAGCGGCCCTACACTCCTCTTATGATCAGTGGGACCCCTGTGGAGAGAGTAAGCAGCTTCAAGTACCTCGGCGTAAACATCTCCGAGGACCTGACTTGGACTACACACATCCAAACACAGGTCAAGAAAGCCAGGCAAAGACTGTACCATCTGCGACAGCTGAGAAAATTCAGGGTCTCACCAACAATCCTGAAAACTTTCTATGCAGGGACCATAGAAAGTGTTTTGACTCAGTGCATCTCAGTGTGGTATGGAAACAGCTCCAGCCAAGACTGCAAAGCCCTGCAGAGAGTTGTGCGCTTAGCTGAGCGTATCTCTGGGTCTGCTCTCCCCTCTCTGCAGGACATCTACATCAAACGATGCAGAGGCAGAGCTGTCAAAATCAACAAGGACTCAAACCACCCTGGTAACTGTCTTTTCACTAGGCTGCCATCTGGTAAGCGCTTCCGCTGCCTGATGGCAAAAACAGAGAGACTTAGGAGGAGTTTCTTCCCCACGGCCATCAGGCTCCTGAACTCAAAGTCAGCCTCTTAAAAACATCATCTGACTTACTTCAAATCACTAATCACACACTCATTACTCTCTACCTCATACTGTCAGTGTTATTTGCTCATTTGCACACTTGCACACTTGCACACAACACGTTCTGTATCTTGTAAATCGTATCTTATTTTTATATTTATTTTATTTTTTGTGATTGGCTGCTTCATGTCAACCATGTATAACCTGTTGCACATTCCTCTCTGTACAGTCATGCTTATATTAATATTTAATTCTACAGCTTACTGTCATGCACATTCTTTTATATTTTATATTTTATTCTTTATATCTTATTTTTCATTCATTTTATCTTATGTTTACTTCCCTTGTGTTGTTTTTTCAATATTTGCACTGTCCATGGAGCGGACCTGACTCATTTCACTGCTGGTTATACAGTCTCTGTATAGTCGTGTATGTGACAAATAAAACTTGAAACTTGATATAGTTTGGTTAGTGGTTGAGGGCAATGCAATTTGACTTTTTGTAAATTTGATGTTGTGGGTAATATGAAGTTGATTCCTAAATTTGATGAAAAAGATGTTGAGCGTTTCTTACTTTTCGAACGTGTTGCGGATGCTCGAAATTGGCCAGATGAGGAGCGCACGCTTATGTTGCAATCTGTCTTTACAGGTAGAGCACAATAAGCATATTCTTCTCTTAGTGTAGAGCAGTGGTTCCCAACCTTTTTTGCAGGGGACCCCTATTTTAACATTACATTTTTTCAACGTTTTTTCACCATACATATACATCATTAAATAAACAAAAAATATTGGTTGGATGACTACAACACAACATGTATGACATATTAAAAAATAAAGTTTTGACAAAAAAAAAGTTTAAAAATGATAAACCTTACATTTCATTCTTAAAACCATTTATAAGAAAAGAGATGAGTCAAAATGATGAATGATTATAGGTGATTATATTATTTTATCAGATTTTTAGAACATTACGTAATTTTCATCAACCGGTTAAAATTTACAACTGTGCATAAACAAATTTGTTCTGATCACCAAACACCAATGACTTGTACATATGGGTTTAGTCATTTTAGACACTTCCAAAACCGTTGCAACAGAGATGGAAATACAATTTTTAAATACATGAATTATGTTCCCATCGCTGTTGCCACAGATTTGGAAGAGCATTTTTCTGTTCTAAAGAAGGGGGCGACCCAATACTTTTGTCTATATGGTGTATGTACAAGTCATTGGTGTTCGGTGATGAGTTTTTGGCTCAAGTTCTGCATTTACAGTCACACCAGAGGTGTTAAACTGGGATTAGGACTTGGTTTTATGCAGACCAGTCAAGTTATTCCACACTGACTCAATCAATCATTTTCTTTTTGAACCTTGTCTTATACACAGAGACATTGTCATGTTAGAATAGAAAAGAGTCCAAACTGTTGCTATAATATTAGAAGCACACGATTTCCTAGAATATCATTATATGCTTTAACATTAAGATTTGTACTCATAGAAATTACTAAAGTAGTCGAACCTGTTCATTAGAAGGGGGCGACCCAATACTTTTGGCAATATAGTGTATAATATACAAATAAAACAAACAGTGTTTTATTTCCAGGTACAATAGGTGTATTTAGCAGGAGCATTCAAGAAATTGAATGAACAAATATAAAAATAAAAAAAAAACTATATAGACTGATTCCTAAAGCAACTGTATTCAAGTTTTTCAGACAAGAGTAGTGAGTGATTTTTCTCTTTGCATTTTGTTGTTTTATTAACGTTAAAAGGAATAGTTCCCCCCAAAATAAAAATTCTGTCATCTGTCTGTCAATTCTGTCATAATGTTTTATTTTTATACCATAATTTACTCAAAAGTTGTTTTAAACCTGAGTGAGTTTCTTTCTTCTGCTGAACATAAATGCTATTTTGAAGAACATGGAAAACCAAACAGTTGCTGGTCCACAGTGACTTCCATATGATTTTTTTCCTACTATCAAATTCAATGTGGACCAGCAACTGTTTGGTTACCCTCATTCTTTAAAATATCTTCTTTTGTGTTCAGCACAAGAAGGAAATTAATACAGGTTTGGGACAGCAGTGAGTAAATAATGACAGAAATTAAATTGTAGGGTGAACTATCCCTTTAATGATAGTGGCAGCATGTTTAGTACCGTCCCTTTAAGACTTGCACGCATCTACAGACACGTATCCATTTTTCTCTCAACAGTTTACTTTCATTTTAGACATAACCGAGTCTATATGTAAACCTTGTGTGTTTTGACAGTATTAGCGCAAAAGATAACTTAGTTCAGTAATCAGGCGCTGTTTGAAAGTGTTTTAGTGCGCACGCTTCTGGTGTATGCTCTCAGAAAAACATTTATACATACGGCAAGGCTTGTATGCAAATAATGTACTTTTGCGATCGCGAATAAGTGCAGTGTCCTGTCAGAGTAACTCTACCTCTGTATGTCATGTTGTACAGTATATAGAGACGGTGGCACCAGAACTGTAATTGATAGAATATTTTCTGTAGCACGATACTATGGTATTTCTTCAAAAGCAGATCGTGGAGAGATTTTATCGTCCACGATCAAAAATCGTCATATTGCACACCCCTAATTCATTCATATTTTAATTCATATAATTTCCCTCTGTAAAACCTTTCACTGCTTTCCGCCATATTTTCAAACAAAATGAAACCTACGCTGCATGCTGCAACTGTGTGAGATTGTTACTACCTTTGCTTAATGTTGGACAGTATTTAGGTGAGTTTTTATAATCCTGGTAAACAAATGGTTTTAATCATAATACAGAATATTAAACGGTAGGCACTAACTGTCGGGAATTTCATCTTGTGGTCAAACTAGAGTGAGATTGGCGACCCCTTGTAAACCACTGGTGTAGAGGATGCTACAGATTATCAGGCGGTTAAGGCTGCAGTGCTGTAATTTTACGAACTGGTTCCAGAAGCCTACCGACATAAATTTAGGCACTGGAAGAAAAGTGACAAACAAACGCAGATTGAGTTTGTATGCGATATCTCACTATTTTAGTCGTTTGTATGTAGCTTCTCACATAAAAAAACTGGACGATTTAAAAGAGTTAATGGTGCTTGAACAATTCAAAAACTCAGTTTCAGATCATGTAGCAACTTGAACGTAAATCTGTCACTGCATATGAGGCAGCCGTTATGGCCGACAAGTTCTTCATAAGACTTATTTTGTTTCTAAAACATATGGTGAAAATTTTCAAAAAGAACCTTGGCGTAAATCTGTTCACTCTGCTAAACTATCGCGTGATCCGCTTGGCGGACAATTACATAGCTCTGTTGGGGAAAAAGATAGAGCAAATACATGTAATTATTGTCATGTGTTTGGTCATTGGAAGAACGAATGTCCATTGTTAAAAACAAAAGGAGACACAAAGTGAAGTTTAATTTTTTTCCCCCTGCAAAACCTGTTGCTTTGGCCGTAATTCCCCCGACGTTGCGTAATGGTCAGAAAAAATTGCACGTCTGGGTTTTCAGCATTTGCTCCCTTTGTTGCAAAAGGTACTGTTAGATTGGTTAATTCTGCAAAAGATGTACCAGTTAAAATCCTCCGTGATACAGGATCATCAGAAACATTTGTTCTAGAGTCTGTGTTGCCTTTTTCCACGGAGTCGTATACTGGAAGTAATGTTTTGATTAGAGGCATTGGTTTAAATGTTATGTCTGTTCCACTTCACAAACTTGTTATGCAATCTGATTTTATCCAGGGAGAAGTGGAAGTTGCAGTACACTCTTGTTTGCCTGTGGAAGGAGTACAAGTAATCTTGGGAAATGACTTGGCTGGTGAACGAGTTTGGGGGAATGATTTACCACATTTGGTGGTTACATCCTCTCCAATGGTTTTTAAATCAGATGGTGATGAAAACTCTTTGAATGCATTGTCATCATGTGTGATAACTTGATCTATGAGAAAAACACAAGCTGATGTTAAACTTGAGTCTAAAAAAGTGGTGAGTAAAACTCTAGAAATCACTTCTGTTTTGTCTGTGTCATGGGATGATTTGATAAAGGAGCAAAAAGCTGACTCTACTCTTGTTGAGTTGTTTGATCGAATGGTCCTTTATGACACAGTTGTCAATCTTTCTTCTGGGTATTACCCACATGGAGAGTTTGCAATAGGTGATCCTGTTGTACAGATTGTAATACCACAATCTCTCCATCAACTTGTGTTACAGATCGCACATGATACGTCTGGCCATATGGGGGTGAAAAAGATGTATAAGTTACTCCTGAAACGTTTCTTTTGGCCAAAATTGAAGCGTGATGTGTCGAAGTACATTAAATCCTGTCATACGTGTCAACTTACTGGAACTTACCCGCTCCTCTTTATCCGATTCCAGTCATTAGTCAACTGTTTGAGCATCTTATTGTGGACTGTGTTGGGCCGTTGCCCCAGTCAAAAGAAGGTAACGAGTATTTGCTTACAATTATGTGCCAGGTAACTAGATATCCAGCTGCATACCCATTGTGCTCAGTAACGGCGAAGTTAGTTGTAAAAGCACTAACTCAATTAATTTCTGTGTTTGGAATAGCAAAAATTATCCAGTCTGATCAGGGGAGTAATTTTACTTCTAATTTGTTAAATCAAGTGTTGAAACAACTTCACATTCAACACAACCTGGAGAGGTTTCATCAAACGTTAAAGTCTTTACTGAGGTCATATTGTACTCAGATGGGGAAAGATTTGGAGGCTGGTTTATCTTGGTCATTGATGGTGGCTCGGGAAGCTGCACAGGAAAGTACTGGGTTCAGTCCAAATGACCTTGTTTTTGGGCACAATGTGCAAGGTCCGTTATCTGTTTTGGTTGCTGACTGGAAAGTCAGATCCACTAAAAATTCTCATGTCATATGTTAGTGATTTCCACCGTCAAATTTTCGAGGCTTGTCAGTTGGCAAAATTATCTTTGAGCAAAGCTCAGGATCGAATGAAACGGTGTACAGATTTACGGTCTTTTCAACCAGGTGACCAGGTGCTGGCGTTGTTGCCAGTTATTGGATCACCGTTTCAAGTTAAGTTTGCGGGGCCATATACTGTCGCTCGCCAGATTTCTGACCTTAATTGTTTGGTCAAAACACCAGATCGGAGGGAAAAGTGAAGAGTGTGTCACGTAAATTTGTTGCTTCTTTGTAATTTTGTTTCTTGTCAGTCTTTTCAACTTCCCGTTTTCTCAATTGCAGGTGGATGCCAGTAATGTGGGTGCTGGGGCGTTTTATTACAGAGGTCTGAAGATGGCATTGATCACCCAATTGGGTTCGTCTCTAGAAAGTTTAATTCATATCAGTTTAATTATTCAGTGATAGAGAAGGAGGCTCTTGCTTTAATTTGGGCTTTACAAGACCCCTAGTGGTCTACACCGATCACAATCCTTTAATTTTTTTGCACTCCTTGCAAAACCCCACCCAAAGGCTAATGCGATGGTGTTTGTTTTTGCAGGGTTATCTATTGGATATACACCATATTAAAGGTATGTGAACACGAGACAAGGCATCAGCAGTTACATTTTCTAAGTATTGTAGGACTCGTGTTTTCAGTGGGTTTTTGTTTTGTAATTTTTTTTATTCTCTCGGTTTCTTCCTTAATTTTGCTTCCTAGGCGCCAAGGTTGCTGGAAGGAGTTGTGGAGTTGAAGAGACTGGGGAACATTTGCGAGTTAAATCAAGTCTTGACACTGTCAAGTCTCTGTTTGAATGTTGTATAGATTTTTGTTAAATATTTTTTTTTGTGGTCTCTTCTTTTTTGGGGGGGGGGGGGGGTGACGAGTCTCCTACTCTTCCTGCTATTGCCGGCCAGTGGGTGTGGCTAGGAGACTCATCAAGAGAACGATGTCCACCTGTTCTTCCCTCTATAAAAGCCTTGGCTTGCTGGTGTATTGTTGCTTGTTATAACGATTGTTTTGTTGATTTGGATTTAAGTAATTATGAGACTTGTTCTGTCTGGCTCTATACCATCTTGTGTCAGACAGAAATTATTTTTCATTGCTTTCTTGTTTTATATACTTTTTATGTTAATAAATATTTCTGTTGCAACCTTACCAACCGCATGTCCTCCTTCCATTTGTTACGGCTTTGAACCGGTCATGACAAAATATAAACTAAAAATGTACTTGTGACAAATATTAGTGAGAATATTGATAATTTGCATATAAATCCATGTTTATAGCCTATACTGATATAGGCTACCACTTTTAATGCTACAATGCAAAGTAAACCACCATTTCTTTAGGATACAGGGGTTAAAGCAAAAAAAAAAAAATCCTGAGCCTCAACTTTTTTCAGAGGGTTGGGGGTTGCAGGGGTGGACACAGGGTTACTTGGCAAACAAACAACAACAACAACAAAATCATTTGAAAATGATTTTCATTTAAACTACCTGATAAATAAACTAATAAAACAAAATGGTACACATAAAGTGCTGCACACGACACGAATGCAATGGCTGTGGCAACTTTAACATTTGAAAGGATACTATTGCAAAGTTACTGCTTTCCTTATTCAAACTGATTTTTTTCATGAATATATAATTGACCTGAAGAAAGAAAGCTGTATCATACACTTGGAAAATTGTGAAAATGTCAAAATTATTGAGCTGAAAAACAGGCTTTAATATGACTATATTTATATATAAACTAATGTGAGGCAATAATAATTGGCAACCAATTAATCAAAACCAAGTAATTACATAGTTTTATTGTTAATTACATGGATTCACTGTTAAAATACATGTAATATGCCCATATTATAAAAAAAAATACCTGCAGAGGGCGCCAACGGCCTAGGGATGTTTCATGTGATTCAACAACGTTTAAATCCATTTAACTGCAATGTTTGGCCACATTCAAAGTCAGAAACTTTTATTTTGAAATCGTGATGTACAATCAATCGCATAATTAGAAATATTTAAGTTTTATAAATAATTTATGGCACAGGTTTAATAACGTTTTAAGTTACAAATCTAGTGAGATAACGCACAGTTTTCCCAGATGAACGTAAACTCACCGCATATGCAGAGGAAGAGTTTAGCCCCTTTCACACAGTCTTCACTGGTAAATTGATATCCTTTTCAAAATTACCGGTAAATTTGTTCTGGCAATCTTATGGAGATGACGTGATTATTTTGAGCTGTTTACAAAGCTCTGCTGCTTTTTTAAATAGCTTTTCTATGTAAATATGGCGCTAGCTAGACATCTTTGACCATTGCGCCTCGCAGCTTTTTCAATGTGATCGCGCGCTTGCTTCTTTTCCAATCCTCTGCTATAATGCGCGTCTCGTGTTTATAAGAGCATGCGTGTTTATAAAATTTCTGATGGCTAGTAATGTTAGTTTGGTTAAGAGTGAAAGCGGTGTTCCTCTCATACCATTGGTAGGCGAACTCATGAACTCGAACCTGATATCAGCAAGTTTTTTTTAAATGTAGGACTATCTTTTTTTTACGCAGCCAAACGCCACATGCCGGAGATCCGGCACGGTGCCGGAGAACTTTAAGCCCTGAGGATAATATAACACATGATTCATATTATATAAATAATACTGTACACATGTTTAATTTTTCAAATCTAAAATATGGTGTAATACTGTGTAGCTTAGAGTAAATATAAGCACAGGCTCATAGGCTTGACATTTATCCTGCTTGAATTCGTTCTAAGAAAGGCACATAACTTCATCAGTACTAAATTTGCATCTGTGAATATTAAATATTTTAAGTGTTTTTCTTTCATTTTCTGCCGACTGCAGCTGTCAAATGTAACATGTTGGCTAGGCAAAGCTGACGGCTATTTGCAAAAATGTGTTTTGATGCGTTCGCTTGATAACTTGTTGTTAAAGCTCCACTAAGAGGTCAAAAGCTGCAAATGCACTTTGCAGACGCGGCGGTGTCTACGGTGGAAAAAAGCACACTTTGGTTGGCCACCTACTGTATTTACACACAAGAGGTTAACTACACACACAGTTAACAGTTCATATTCACTCTTCCTCTCTCCTACTTTAGGACGTTCACTGATGACATCACTCTTCTCCTCACCTCTAACCTCTCGGCAGCAAAATCAGTCAACATAATATTATAGAATAAAATTACAATGTAATTTCGATAAATTTCCCCTATAGAACTCAAATCCACATCTGGTTCAAAAATGTAAATTGAAACATATTTTTAGCATGCAACACCCTCCCCCACTAAAAAAATGTTACCAAACATTTCCCCCTTAACCATATTTAACAATGTCAGCAATCTAACACTTGATGAAAATTGAGTTAGCAAACAAGTACTTTTACACACACTATACATTATAGGGTTATTACTATCTCTCTTTATTTCTTTTACTTTACTTTTACTTTGTCATTTAGCAGACGCTTTTATCCAAAAAGTAACTAAAACTAAAAGTCAAAACCCTGTAAATATACATTTAAGAAAATAAAGAAATTAAATAAAATTGACAAATGCACACAATGACATTTTAATACTAAACATTTAAATGAAAAAACAAATAAAACAAATAAAGCTAAAAACAATTTAAAAAAATTAAAACAACAAAAGGTATGAGTATAATAATGCTTCTAACATAACACTAAGCCAAACACCAAAAAACAACTAGATTTGTATGTACAGCCACACACATATACATATACATACATATACAAATAAATTAAATATATATATTATTTCATTTCCATGTAGAATGAAGTAAATTAACTAAAATTAAATAAAATTGAAATAACTGAATAAACAACCTACAGACATCAACACTGAGCCAAACACACGTTTTAAAACAACAACTTACTTACACATAGTAAGAAATGGTTATAAAAAACTAAAACAAAAGTGAAACACAATAAAAATAAAAAGCGATACTTATATCCTTTGCCGGTGTCCCTGTCCAAAGAACCGATGGTCTTTACTCTTCGGTCTTCACACGACGGCTGGCACGACCGCTGACGCGGAAAACTAAGCTTTTTTATACCCATCTAACAAAATACTACTCCAATTCAGCTGCACACACTTTCCTGTTAATCACAACAAATGGCCAAGCAAGCGCCCGACACTGACAAGGGACGCAATACAGTACGAGACCAGCGCGATTTCAGCACCTCTCCACACAGTAAACAAAACAAGTGTTTCCTAGCAATGACAACTGAGCTAAACACTACTGAGACAAGTAAATACACTTACGAGCTGATTTGAACTTCCGCTGATAGACTGCTTCTCTCAAAGAGTATTACTTTACACTGTCTTCTGCTGGCGCTTGAACACACTTTCCTGTTAATCACAACAAATGGCCAAGCAAGTGCCCGACACTGACAAGGGACGCGATACAGTACGATACCAACGCAATTTCAGCACCTCTCCACACAGTAAACAAAACAAGCGCTTCCTAGCAACGACAGCTGCGCTAAACACTAATTAGACAAGTAAATACACTTATGAGCTGATTTGAACTTCAGCTTATAGACTGCTTCTCTCAAAGAGTATTACTTTACACTGTCTTCTGCTGGCGCGTGAACACTTTCCTGTTAATCACAACAAATGGCCAAGCAAGTGCCCGACACTGACAAGGGACGCAATACAGTACGAGACCAACGCGATTTCAGCACCTCTCCACACAGTAAACAAAACAAGTGTTTCTTAGCAACGACAACTGCGCTAAACACTAATTAGACAAGTAAATACACTTATGAGCTGATTTGAACTTCAGCTTATAGACTGCTTCTCTCAAAGAGTATTACTTTACACTGTCTTCTGCTGGTGCTTGAACACACTTTCCTGTTAATCACAACAAATGGCCAAGCAAGTGCCCGACACTGACAAGGGACGTGATAGAATACGAGACCAATGCGATTTCAGCACCTCTCCTCACAATAAACAAAACAAGCATTTCCTAGCAATGACAACTGGGCTAAACACTAATTAAACAAGTAAATACACTTACGAGCTGATTTGAACTTCCACTGATAGACTGCTTGGGATTCATTTTGTATCCCTCTGTGGAGATTACAGACTGACATAGCAGACTTCACCTTTAAAGAAATCGCATTTCTTTTGCCTTAGTTTTATACCCCACACTCGTTGCCATAGCACAACTTGTCTCACATTCTGGACGTGCTGTTCAAAGCTGGAGCTAAACCACAAGACATCATCCAAATACGGGACACAGATTTTATCTCAGAAGTCTCCCAGGCATCCCTCCATGTAGCGTTGAAAAGACGCTGGGGCGTTTGTGAGCCCAAACAGGATCCTCACCCATTCATACAGTCCCCAGGGCGTGATGAATGCAGTGCAGGATCTGCTTTTCTCGCTCATGAAGCCCTGGTGATAAGCCTTCCCCTGATCCAACACCGTGAACCAGGAGTTACCACACAGGCTTTCCAGGATCTCCTGTATCCTCAGATTTGGATGACAGTCAGGCAGTGTCTTCCTGTTTAGTAGCCTGTAGTCTATGCACAGACGAAGGCTCCCATCTCTCTTCCTGACACATACGATGAGGAATATGAACAACAGAGCTTCCAACCCTGAATCCAACCGCGGTTTAGTAGGTCCTGAATGTGCCTTCACTTCTTGGTTGAGATGCCTAGGGATTGCATTGTATGTTCTCTGTACAGGTACATTGTTTTTTTTCACTGTATGTCCATCTCCAAATCTCTAATGCATCCCAATCATCCTTTGCAGAAACATCACATTCCTCTCTGAGCATTTGTTGTACCTGTTCTCGCTGGTCATCTGGCAAATGGCTCAGATCCATAGGTGGATCCAAGGGCTCAACTTGTGGCACAAGACCGGGCTGCTCTATGGGGCATGGGTAAGGTGACACTATTGCCTGACGTCCTCGATTTCTGATCCGCGATCAGAACCAGCACAGGTTTGTCACTCATCCCAGCTACCGCATCCTTGGACAGGGTGAATTCAACCACCATCCACCCTTCATTCGGAATATCTGTTCCATTTGCAGCTGAGAGTTCCAACACTTCTTCTTCAAGTAGCTCCTTCACTGGTCGCACCTCAATGTCTGGCAGGTACTTCTTTTTCCAGTTCATTCACACTATTGATCCCTGTGAACCAGTGTCCCACAGTATTGTAGTGTCAAGTCCTCCCAAAGAGGCTCTAACTAGACACCTTTTTCCTACCAGCTTGGCTCTCTGTTGCTGCTTTATTTAACCTGTTAACTAGCACCAGGAAGCTGGCGCACTGAACGCTCTTTAGCCCTATTCAGATGGGATTAGTTTTACATAGAGAGGTGGGGTAAAGTAATTATTACCAGAGCTTCTCAGTTATTTTAGTCCCGTCCGAATGCACCATCTCAGTAATCATTACAGACAATGTCAGTAAAGATTACGGTGACTTTTACCTTCTGTAAAAAGGTCAGGAGAAATTACCTCAGGTAATACTAATCCCGTGCGAATAGACCAGCTGTAAAAATATACGTAAATATTCCGTCATTTCCTGTCATTTTCCGCAGTTTTTCAAATATGGAGGCGCTTGAAGAAGCTTTTAGTTGCATTCTAGGCAGAGGGACAAGTCAGTGGCAAACCTCAATTATTTTCCACATTACGATGCAGGATTAGTAAAACAATACCAGCTACGCTACGCTTCCTCTCTCTCTGACAGTGAGTTCATATCACACACAGCAGTTCTACATAGTCACGCCTCCTGTCAATCACACTCAGCGCATCACTCGTCTTGTCTAAACCACCTCAAGTTTTTTTACTGTTACAGAATGATGAAGAGCACTTACATTCAGGAAGTAACATAAAACACACGTGATGACAGGCAGGTGACGGCGGTGCGTAAATAGAGTTACCCCTCCCACTTCTGATAGTTTTTCTGAGATTTCTAATCCCGTGCGAATCGGCCATTAATATTACAGACATCCTGTGGTAAAATTACATTACCCCATCTACCCCTGTAAAACTAATCCCGTCCGAATAGGGCTTTTGTTTGCACGTGTCATTGTTTACGAATAGATTAAATGAAACGGGACAAAGTTAATCTTGACAAACTATATATCATTTTGAAGGTCTAGGCCTCAAGCATCGATGATAGATCGCTGTTTTTCGATTGAAAGCTTATAAGGAATGTATTTGCTAAATTTGTGTAAGCAGTACACAGCTAAACTTGCATGATAAAAAAGCAGTACGTACCATTATCATTGTAATAACGAGTCACAAACGCATCCACTGCTGAAATCCCGGTTTAGTTAGAGAGGTAAGGGTCCACAGAACAACATCCCATAGAGCACTTTTAGTCCAACGAAACAATAACGTTGTAATATGGATGGTTATTCCTTTGTTTACGTTTCATTTCTTCGGGAGACTATAGCTCAGCTTTCAACACTATAGTCCCCTCCAAGCTAGCTGTCAAACTCTCAGACCTCGGCCTAAACACTTCACTCTGTGACTGGATCCAAGACTTCCTCACCAGCAGACCACAAGTGGTGAAAATGGGCCAGTTCACCTCCAACTCCATCACCCTGAACGTAGGAGCCCCGCAGGGCTGCGTTCTGAGTCCCCTGCTCTACTCTCTCTACACACACGACTGTGTGTCCTCTCACAGCTCCACTTCTATTGTTAAATTTGCTGATGATACTGTGGTTCTGGGCCTCATTTCCAACAATGATGAGACCGCATACTTGGGTGAGGTAGAGAGACTAACATCATGGTGCCAGGACAACTGTCTCTCGCTGAACGTGAGCAAAACTAAAGAGCTGATTGTAGACTTCAGGAAGAGACAGCAGCGGCCCTACACTCCTCTCATGATCAGTGGGACCCCTGTGGAGAGGGTGAGCAGCTTCAAGTACCTCGGTGTAAACATCTCCGAGGACCTGACTTGGACTGCACACATCCAAACACAGGTCAAGAAAGCCAGGCAAAGACTGTACCATCTGCGACAGCTGAGGAAATTCAGGGTCTCACCAGCAATCCTGAAAACTTTCTATTCAGGGGCCATAGAAAGTGTATTGACTCAGTGCATCTCAGTGTGGTACAGTAACGCCACAAATCAGGACTGCAAAGCTCTGCAGAGAGTTGTGCGCTTAGCTGAGCGCATCTCTGGGTCTGCCCTCCCCTCTCTGCAGGACATCTACCTCAAACGCTGCAAAAGCAGAGCTGCAAAAATAATCAAGGACTCAAATCACCCCGGTAACCGTCTTTTCATCATACTGCCATCTGGCAAGCGCTTCAGAAGCGTGATGGCAAGAACTGAGAGACTGAGGAGGAGCTTCTACCCTCAGGTCATCAGGCTCCTAAACTCAGTCTCATAACATCTACAGGACTCAATTTAATTAACTGCAACACCCGTCATTCTCCATCTTCCGCATTGCTGCTATGTGTACATACCCGGTACAACCTGTTTGCACATTCATCTTGCACACCCCTGTTTATATTAATATTTATTAAACCCACAGTAGACTTTATTGCACATTTTAGTTCATTGCACATTTTACTCCTTATTTTATTTCTTGTTTTTACTATTATTATTATCATTATTATTACTTTTATTTTTTATCTTATTCCTACCTATATTTATATATATGCTCCTGTGTTATGTATCATCTTTTATTTTTATTTTTTTTGCACTGTCCATTGAGCGGACCTGTCCTGACCTACATTTCACTACTGATTATACCCTGTATGATTGTGTATGTGACAAATAATAAAGAACCTTGAACCTTGAGAGTTATTGTTTGTGTGCGTTAAGGAATAAATTACACTCAAAAACACTTGGTGGTAAAAAAAAGTCACAGATACGCGGAATATTGTTTATTTGAATTCTGTCTCTCTCTCGTGATGACGCGTGACGCACGCTGTGATGCACCTGTCATCTGATGGGGGCGTAACTTAGCAATCGCCTTTCTGCACAAATAATAATTTTTCTTTTTTTTTTTCAACATTTTTCATATATGTGTGTGTGTGTTGTGGGGAATGTGGCTGTATCTGCATGATTACCATCTGTATGAACGCACATCAGCGTGTGATTACTGACTGTATGACCATGTCTAGCAATATCAGTTTATGTCTGGCAATCATAGTAATGTACTTGAGTATGTATTACATACAAAGCAAATTATTTTTTTTCTATTTTTTCTTTTTTATTACTCAAATTATTCTTATTGTATTTTTTTTGTGCTCAAATAAATCATTTATATGATGTCTAAAAGTATGTTTATTATTTTATACACTGACCAAAATTATAAATGCAACACTTTTGGTTTTGCCCCCATTTTTCATGAGCTGAACTCAAAGATCTAAGACTTTTTCTATGTACACAAATGGCCTATTTCTCTCAAATATTGTTCACAAATCTGTCTAAATCTGTGTTAGTGAGCACTTCTCCTTTGCCGAGATAATCCATCCACCTCACAGGTGTGGCATATCAAGATGCTGATTAGACAGCATGATTATTGCACAGGTGTGCCTTAGGCTGGCCACGATAAAATGTGCAGTTTTACTGTATTGGGGGGGTCCAAAAACCAGTCAGTATCTGGTCTGACCACCATTTGCCTCACACAGTGCAACACATCTCCTTCGCATAGAGTTGATCAGGTTGTTGATTGTGGCCTGTGGAATGTTGGTCCACTCCTCTTCAATGGCTGTGCGAAGTTGCTGGATATTGGCAGGAACTGGAACACGCTGTCGTATATGCCGATCCAGAGCATCCCAAACATGCTCAATGGGTGACATGTCCAGTAAGTATGCTGGCCATGCAAGAACTGGGATGTTTTCAGCTTCCAGGAATTGTGTACAGATCCTTGCAACATGGGGTCGTGCATTATCATGCTGCAACATGAGGTGATGGTCGTGGATGAATGGCACAACAATGGGCCTCAGGATCTCGTCACAGTATCTCTGTGCATTCAAAATGCCATCAATAAAATGCACCTGTGTTCGTTGTCCATAACATGCGCCTGCCCATACCATAACCCCACCGCCACCATGGGCCACTCGATCCACAACGTTGACATCAGCAAACCGCTCGCCCCATGGGCGTCGGAAGCAAAATAAATGTGGGTGGGTCCTCCCCCAGAAAAAAAAATTACTGGAGTATATGCCATTTTCTGTAGTCTGGTACCTTTTAATCAACGGAATAGGCCGCCTTATTGGCAGGTGTTATTTACATTACCTCTGCCCACTAACGTCACAACATTACAAAAGATGGCTGTTTAAACACAATTCCAATGGCGCAGCTGGTAAAGACGTAGTGTTTTTGAAGCGAGCGACCCGAGTTCGCGTCTGCCTTTTGCCGAAATCGTTCTTCTCCCTTTTCACATCTCATATTACATCGGAAAGGCATTTGCTTTCAATAAAAAATAAAAATGAAGGAAATAATCGAAAAGTTTAAATAAACCCCGGGTAGGATAATGTTGCTGTCGCGGAAGTGCAGCAGGCGCGAGTAAAACACAGAATAGAGTTATATGGACTCTGAATGAGCCAAGTGGAATAGATTTGAGGAAGCACCAGCGTGGAATTCAAGGCTGTAGCTAAATGGAGTTTAATCTATTAGGGCATTCGTCATGTGGAATGGATTTGACTGACAGTGCTCTGAAAAGTGCACAGACATATTCACTGAATTGGAGACGGTAAAAGTGGGTAAGTCCAATATCATTGGTCTTCAAAAGTGGGTGGGTTCTGTCCCACCCACATACAATGGTTCCAACGCCCATGGCTCACCCACATGACGCCGTACACGCTGTCTGCCATCTGCCCTGTACAGTGAAAACTGGGATTCATCCGTGAAGAGAACACCTCTCCAAAGTGCCAGACAGCATCGAATGTGAGCATTTGCCCACTCAAGCCGGTTACGACGACGAACTGCAGTCAAGTAGAGACCCCGATGAGGATGACGAGCATGCAGATGAGCTTCCCTGAGACAGTTTCTGACAGTTTGTGCAGAAATTCTTTGGTTATGCAAACCGATTGTTGCAGCAGCTGTCCGGGTGGCTGGTCTCAGACAATCTTGGAGGTGAAGATGCTGGATGTGGAGGTCCTGGGCTGCTGTGGTTACACGTGGTCTGCGGTTGTGAGGCCGGTTGGATGTACTGAAACGCCTTTGGAGACGGCTTATGGTAGAGAAATGAACATTCAATTCACGGGCAACAGGTCTGGTGGACATTCCTGCAGTCAGCATGCCAATTGCACACTCCCTAAAAACTTGCGACATCTGTGGCATTGTGCTTTTTGATAAAACTGCACATTTTAGAGTGGCCTTTTATTGTGGCCAGCCTAAGGCACACCTGTGCAATAATCATGCTGTCTAATCAGCATCTTGATATGCCACACCTGTGAGGTGGATGGATTATCTTGGCAAAGGAGAAGTGCTCACTAACACAGATTTAGACAGATTTGTGAACAATATTTGAGAGAAATAGGCCTTTTGTGTACATAGAAAAAGTCTTAGATCTTTGAGTTCAGCTCATGAAAAACGGGGGTAAAAACAAACGTGTAGCATTTATAATTTTGGTCAGTTTAATTGAAAAACTATGCAGGGGTATGTATAATGACAAATAGTTTGTATAATTCTTCAATACATTTGGTGGTTATTTTTTCTCAAATAGGGGAGGGTGGGGGGACTAGAAATATTCTCAGAAAAAATTATTGCAGGAATCTAATTTTTCATGGTATCTTCTTCAAATTTAAAATATAAACTCATGAGACATATGACTTTCAACCCATTACTTTTCTGGATTACTTCAGTGTCTATAGCTTTTTATATTTTTATCATTTATGGATGATGGATAGTAAAGCCTAGAGTGTCTTCTTTCCAAAGATACGTAAATTGTGTGTAGCACATTATTGTCAGGAACTGTTACCATTTTAATTTAGGTAGGTCACTTTCAGCTGTGAGGTACAATATGGGGGGGTCGAGGGTGGTGCTGAACAGATCTGCTTTGTCTATGTCTTCTGTGTGATGGAGCCATATATCAATTTTATTTGTGCTGACAGAGGCATGTTTCTTCCCACAACCTGATGCCCAATGTTTGATGCTATCACACTTATAACAGTTATCACACCTTCCCTTAGCATTAGACAACTGACATGTCTGACACCGTTTGATGTTTGGGGTCTTTGGCTGTAGCCTACACTTCCTGTTTGGCTGTTCACTCATTCTCACTGTTTGAAGCCTTGGCGCTTGCTGAAGGCTTGCTATTTGGGTGGTGAGATTCTGAATGGCCTCGCATATAGCTTTATTTCCCTGGTGGTCAACCTTTTCCATCACTGTGTCAGGTTTGTACTGGTCACCATGTTTGTTCTTACCATCTGTTTTTTTGCGCTTGGAGCTCTTTATCCAAATCTTCATTTTCCTCACTAATCGCAGCAACTCCAATCATTTTTGCTCTTGATGTTCTTTCTTTCTGTCTCCAGATTGTATGCCGTCTTCACTTTCTCCAAAAGAACCTCATTCTTGACTTTTGGATCTTGTAAGTATGGCTTTTTAAGTTTCTTTTGGCTTTTGAACAGCCCATATGAGGGAGTGGTACAACTCGGTAGCATCCTTCTTAATGTAATGAGTCTGTAGTTTCTGTCTGAGAGTTAGTAATGTTAAATCAACCCTGCTTTCAAGATAATTCTTCAATCTTGTTCCTGGGGCTATGGCTTGAATTACATCTTCACAAAAGTTGTTTGCACCACGCTCTTCCTTCGTTTGATCTTTTGTTTAGGTGCGTTAATCCATTAAATCGCTTATTATACAAAACCATGATTCGCACTCACATAAAACAGTCTCTTCTTTTCGTTTTATTCTACATTTATCACCAATAGGACAAGGACACAAACGTTTCGGGTCAAAGGCCTTCTTCAGTGTGTTAAATAATACAAATCCTCCACCCACTTTTTAAATCACTAATTTGATGTCATCATTCATTTACCAATTGTCATTCATTAAAAGCTTACATATTCCATTTCAATATTCAATAATTGCATTTAAATATCAGGTATGATTTACTTGTTTCACTTGTTGAACAGAATCTGTTGCAGGAATGACTCAAAGTCTTTTCACATCTCTGTGGTTAGATCAGTGTGCACAATAATGTGACTTTGACCTTCATTATGTGTGTTTTGATTATACTGTGTTGTAAATAAAATACAAATAATAATACTTTTTTTTTTTTTTTCAATCTCCTCACATTCTCTCTTACCTGCCTCAAAGTCACAGTCACACTGATGGGCCATTAGGGGACGGCCCTTTGTCTCTCAGGTGTGAATCACTAAATATCCATGGCCATTGTTACTCCCTCACATAAAGCTTGTTTATCACAAAACATGTCTTACAACATTTTAATCAATATATTGTTTTCTGTGAATGAGTAAGCAAGATGATTTTCGCATCATTTTGACATGAATATTCTAGCATACAAGACTGATTACTCAAAAGTCTTATTCAGAACTATTCAGTATGTGTTTTATGGCCTTATTTCAGCTACCCCCCCAAAAAAAACAAAAAAAAAAAAAAAAAAAAAACAACAACAACAACTTAGTAACCACGTATAATCTTTTTTTTTTCTAAGAAATGCAAACATATGCATTAATCTTGCTCACATATTATTGTAGCACAGTTTGTACTGAATACAAAAAAATACAGGTTGGCCAATAGTATGTTATAAGTACCTGAAATAAGCACAAATGTCAGGGCATGTCAAAACATCTCAAGGGCCCCAAAATCACCTCAGATCCCAGAGGGTTAAGACCTACTCAACATCAGTGTCAGTCTCATTTTGTTAACTGCTCAGAGTTAATTGCAGCATGTACGTGGATACTCACAGGCCATTGACGAAGTTATTCATCAGCGAAGTCATGCTGGTGAAGGTCAGGATGGGGATCAGAGCAAAAGGCAGCTGGTCAACACAAAGAGCAGGAGATCAGAAGGGCTTCTCGAGTTCAGCAGCAGATCGACGGTATCATACGTGTCATGTGTACCTGCACGCTCTGCAGCACATTCAAAAAGTCGTTCATGCCAGTCAGATGCTGCACGTCCTTGAAGATGGCGACCAGGAGCGTGGGTAATATGGCGATGGAGCGCGTCAGCAGCACGCGAGCGAAGCGAGACCAGCGCAGGTTCAGGAAGCCCTGCAGGAGCCAGAGGGATTTCACACATGCCCAAACATGATGCCATTCAATTAACTGAATTGGCCTGGAGACGCACATACCTCCATCACAAACTGACCCGAGTAGGTTCCTGTCATGGTTGAACTCTGACCAGCGGCGAGGATCCCGATGGCCCAAATATACAGTGCAGCCGGGCCGAAAAAACAGCCCAAAACAACACCCTTCAAACACACAAATAAACAATAATTTAATTGAATATAATTTTCAGTAATGATTTTAATCAAAGTGGTTTAAAAGACAAAGCTTGATTATTAAATATTACATTTTGATCAACAGGTGGCACTGTTACCAAACTCATGGAATACATGCAGTATTTACATTTACAATTATGCATTTGGAAGTAGCTTTTAACAAAAACAACTTGCACTGCATTCAAGGTAAGAATTTATATTTTCATCAGTTCTTGCATTCCCTGAGAATCAAACTCATGACCTTTGCAAGGTAGATAGAATAGAAAAAGAATAGAGAAAGATAGTGTTAGGAATTTTTTAAAGAAGTAGTTAGGAAACGAAATGGAGAGTGCAAGTGTTAGAGGTCAAGGGTTGTTTGTGTGTGTTTGTTTGTTTTAAATAAAAAAGAAAACAAATAAAATAAAATTAGAATAGAGAGTGTTAGAGTTAGAGGGTCAAATAAAGATGGAGGAGATGTGTTTTTAGCCGTTTCTTGAAGATGGCTAAGGACTCAGCTGCTCGAAAGTGTTCACAGTGAAAGTGAAAGTCCTTGAAAGTGATTTTGTGCCTCGTTGGGATTGTACAATAATGTGCTGTCCACTTGCAGAACGCAAGTTTATGGAGGGCACATAAGTCTGAAGTAGTCAATTTAGGTAAAGGGGTGCAGAGCCAGAGGTGGTTTTGTAGGCAAGTATTAATGCCTTGAATTTTATGCGAGCAGCTATTGGTAGCCAGTGCAAATTGACGAACAGAGGTGTGGCGTGCATTCTTTTCGGCTCATTAAAGGCTAATCTTGCAGCCGCATTTTGGATTAATTGTAGAGGTTTGATAGAACTGGCTGGAAGACCTGCCAAGAGAGCACTGCAATAGTCTAGTCTGGACAGAACAAGAGCTTGAACAAGGAGTTGTGTAGCATGTCCAGAAAGAAAGGGCCTGATCTTCCTTATGTTGTATAAAGCAAATCTGCAGGACCGGGCAGTTTTAGCAATGTGGTCTGAGAAATTCAGCTTATTATAAATCACAACTCCAAGGTTTCTGGCTGTTTTTGAAGGAGTTATGGTTGATGTGGTTTCAACAAACCCATTTATAGACTGCAACATTATGGTTTTCACAGAAACTTGGCTCAATAACACCATTCCAAATAGCGCGATTGAGCTAGAGGGGCGCATCATCTACAGGGCTGATAGAACGGCTGTGGACTCCGGTAAAAGCAAAGGTGGGGGTGTTTGCCTCTATGTAAACAGATCCTGTGCTCCGATGCTATTATTATTAAATACCACTGTTCTGCTGATATTGAATATATCTTTATCAAGTGCAGACCCTTTTATCTGCCCCGCAAATTTACAACTGCCATAATCGCTGCAGTGTATGTACCCCCGGATGATAATGCTAAACTAGCCATGCAAGCACTATCTTCTGTTGTTAATAAGCTGCAAACAACACATCTGGATGGAGTTTTTATTATTGCTGGTGATTTCAATCATGCCAATCTGAGAACAACTTTCCCCAAATTTTATCAAAACGTTTCTTGCCCTACAAGAGGAGACAATACTCTTGATCATGTTTATACAAACATCCCTGATGCTTACAGAGCAATTCCCCTCCCCCACGTTGGACAATCTGATCACCTCTTCCTGTTCCTGCTACCCAAATACACCCCCATCATCAAATGTGTGAAACCCACCATGAGGACTGTTAAAGTTTGACTGGAAGAAGCAGACTCTTCACTACAGCAGGAGTTCCTGAACACAGACTGGAATTTGTTTGCTTCTCGGGCCACACTGGACTCCCACACAGATGTTAACACCTACACCAGCTCTGTTTTGCACCATATCAACAGATATGTTGACAAGGTAACCACCCATAAATTAATTAAATTGTACCCCAATCAGAAACCCTGGATGAACAAGGAAGTCCGGCTCCTGCTGAAGGCACGTGACGCCGCTTTCAAATCTGGCGACCGTGAAGCTTACGGCTTATCCGGGTCCAATCTGAAGAGGGGAATTCGATCATCTAAATACAATTACAAACTGCGTATTGAGGACAGATTTAAAAACAACGACCCTTGGCGCATGTGGACAGGCATCCATGCCCTCACAGACTATAACCCAGCAAACAGTACACCCCCAAACAGCAATGCCACCCTCCCTGACGAACTGAACAACTTTTATGCTCGCTTTGATCGTGGAAACACAGAACCACCCATCAAAGCTGTGCTCACACCTGATGACCTGCAGCTCACACTTTCCACCAGTGACGTGTGCGCCACCTTGCATAAGGTGAACTCACAAAAACCTGCCGGCCCTGATGGCATCCCTGGCCGAGTGCTTAGGGCCTGTGAAGAACAGCTGGCTGAGGTCTTCACCAACATTTTCAACCTCTCTTTGGCCCAAGCCATTGTTCCCAACTGCTTCAAAACAGCCACCATTGTACCTGTACCAAAACATGCTGGTGCAGTGGCCCTCAATGACTTCCGCCCAGTTGCTCTTACTCCCATTATTGCAAAGTGTTTTGAGAGGCTGGTTCTTTCCCACCTGAAAACATGCTTGCCCCCAACACTGGGCCCATACCAGTTCGCCTGAAAATCCAACAGGTCAACTGAGGATGCCATCGCCTCAGCTCTCCACTCTGCCCTGACGCACCTGGACAGAACCAACACATATGTCAGGATGCTATTCATTGATTTCAGTTCCGCCTTTAATTAGGGGTCGACCGATATGTGTTTTTCAGGGCCGATGCCGATTATTACAGACCAAGTAGACCGATAACCAATATTTTGAACCGATATATATGTCTGGTGTAAAAATGAAAATTAATGTAAAAATTAAGAATAACAAGGGCTCTGACAAAAACTGCCTTCCCTGGTGTTGGTTGCACTTCTTACTCTTGTCTTGCTCCATGCATCCATCTACAATAAGGGTAATATAAAGAGAGAGTTAAATGTGGGGCCACTGTAGGGCTGCATGATATATTGCATGCGATTGTCATGTGCATCTCTTCAGTAAAGCCGGTTCTGTGATTAGTATTAAATCTCCATCACATGCTTTCCAACCCAGTAGATGGAGCGGAAGTTAATACACAGAGCCGTAGTTCACTGACAAGCTACGCAATTTGTGCTCATAATCACAGATGAATCGCCTTCGATAATGAACGTGATATTGCGTAGCTTGTCAGTGAACTACAACTCTGTGTATTAAATGCCACTTCATCTGAAAGCAGGTGATGGAGATTTACTGCTAATCACAGAACCGGCTTTACTGACGAGATGCACATGACTATCGCATGCAATATATCATGCAGCCCAAGGCCACTGTATGCTTTATGATTAAGCCTATGAATACTGTACTACAGCTAAACAACTTGGGGAAATGTAAGTATTTGGCTTCACTAATTGACGTGTTGGAAATGTATGTGTAATAATAGCATAACCTCTCATAATTCTTCATTCATTATTTTCTGATGATTAAATCATAACCTACAAGAGGTGACTATTTAATTCATCATCTAATGCACATCAATTGATTAACTTAAAAAGCACAATGTATATAATAAGTGTAAATAATTTAATTGTCTTCATAGCTCCATTATAGAAGTTAAGAAGACAGCAACTATTTTAATGAAACTATAACACTAATAACCTGTTATAGGCACACTTGGTTCAATAGCCTATATCTTAACCTTGGCCTATGTCAAGTCAAGTCACCTTTATTTATATAGCGCTTTTAACAATACAGATTGTGTCAAAGCACTTAACAGTATCAAGGTGGAGGATAGAGTGTCAGTAATGTATAATAATAAGATTAAACACTCAATTTTCAATTAAGGGCATTTCATTATTGAATTCGGAGATGTCATTGTCTAGCTAAGTTTAGTTTAAATAGTATCTGTGAAATCAAATTTACGATAATCGCTAGAAATTAAGTGTCCCCAACTGAGCAAGCCAGAGGCGACAGCGGAAAGGAACCAAAACTCCCTCTGTGACAGAATGGAGAAAAAAACCTTGGGAGAAACCAGGCTCAGTCGGGGGGCCAGTTCTCCTCTGGCCAGGATATTATTGTTTATTCATTGTTTACTTATTGTTTTAATTAAATTTTTAAATGTATTATATTTCTATTTTTATATTGTTGCAATTTCTCACAATAATAGTATTATTTAGTTAGGTATTTTATTATTATTTTTTTAATTATTTGTTTTATTTTTAGTTTTATTGTATTTTAGTCGAGGTCTTCACTGGGGATATGTCTCTGGGGCTCATCACTGACGATCAGGGCCGACATCATCTCCCGCCATCTGATCCGGACACGGACTGAGAAACAGAATAAGAAAGAAACAACTATTAGCGTAGATGCCAATCTTCTTACGATGTAACGAGTACATCGTGTGTTATGGGAAGTGTTCCCGGTTCCGGTTGATCTAATTAATGCAGCCTAACAATCCTTTAACGGATTTGAATAATAGAAGTGTAGTAGTGTGTTAGGTGTATGTCAGGTTAAAGAGGTGGGTCTTTAATCTAGATTTAAACTGACAGAGTGTGTCTGCCTCCCGAACAGTGTTTGGTAGATTGTTCCAGAGTTTTGGTGCTAAAAAGGAAAACGATCTGCCGCCCGCAGTTGATTTTGATATTCTAGGTATTATCAAACGGCCAGAGTTTTGAGAACGCAGAGGCCGTGGAGGACTATAATGCGATAAGAGCTCACTCAAGTACTGAGGAGCTAAACCATTCAGGGCTTTATAAGTCATTAACAAGATTTTAAAATCTATACGATGTTTAGTAGGGAGCCAGTGCAGTGTTGACAGAACTGGGCTAATGTGGTCATACTTCCTGGTTCTAGTAAGAACTCTAGCTGCTGCATTTTGGACCAACTGTAGTTTGTTTATTAAACGTGCAGAGCAACCACCCAGTAAAGCATTACAATAATCTAACCTTGAGGTCATAAACGCATGAATTAATATTTCTGCATTTGACATTGAGAGCATAGGTCGCAGTTTGGATATGTTTTTGAGATGGAAGAATGCAGTTTTACAAGTGCTAGAAACATGGCTTTCAAAAGAAAGATTGCTATCAAACAGCACACCTAGGTTCCTGACTGATGAAGAAGAAGAATTGACAGAGCAGCCGTCAAGTGTTAGATAGTGTTCTAAGTTATTACATGTGGGGTTTTACTTGTGATCGATATGATACCTCGTCATTCACTGCTACGAACTGATGGCGGTCAGATAAGTACGATTTGAACCATGCTAAGGCACTTCCACTAATGCCAACAAAGTTTTCTAGTCTATTTAAAAGAATGTTGTGGTCGATGGTGTCGAACGCAGCGCTAAGATCCAGTAGAACTAATAAAGAGATACAACCACGATCAGATGATAGAAGCAGATCATTAGTAACTCTAATGAGAGCAGTCTCAGTACTATGATACGGTCTAAATCCTGACTGGAAATCCTCACAGATATCATTTTTCTCTAAGAAGGAATATAATTGTGAGGATACTACCTTTTCTAGTGACAGTATCTTAATCTTGGCCTATGTGACAGTAATTTCCATTAGTTTTAATTTACAGTGCAGTGCAAATGAAGGCATAAAACATTAATTTAATTTATCTTTTAATCAAATGAGTTAAACAAAAAAGTTAAACTCTATTTTTGGCAAACAAATGGGTTTACTATTAAAATTAAAACATGGAAGAAATAGCGTATTGTGTGATTATTCTTTTAAACAAAAGTTGTAATAATTGTTGTAGTAGTATTAGTAGATAAACAAACTTTTATTTTGACGGGTTGCCATGAGGACCTCTTAAGTTTCTGTAGCCTATGTATGATATGACAATCGTTTTACTCAAATGAAACGGTCAAATGCTCATGAAGTAACTCTCAGAGCAGTTCTGGGGATGTTGTTCATGTATTTATGTCCTCATTTAGCGAGGCGGCAGATGCTGAAAACACAGCGCACTTCAGTGTGTGTGTGTGTGTGTGTGTGTGCGTGTAGTAATAGCCGCGCGTCTGTGCCATTCACAAATACAGAGACACGCAGAATATGCAGAATTCATATTTAAATAGTCTTTTCGCAGCTTAATGTTTACAGATACTAGTCCATAGCGTGAGTCGATTTAAGTGTACTGACCTACTTTTGATTAATTCATCCAAACTTTGACAAATACCGTGAGTCCGCGTTATACAGTAAATTCCATTTATATGACTGGATTCCGCGATTCCATCCACGTTTTCCCCATCGCGGAAACCATAAATAGATAATATTGAGGTGTTTTGCAACTTCAGTGTAGTGGATTGTGATTTATTGCAACTTGAGCAACATCTGCTGCTGCCTTTGAGAGACAACTGATGCATGATCACTGAAACAAGCAGCTCCAGTTAGCAAGTGCTTTCAGTGTGAGAGTGCCTTTAGTCTTCAGCGTTGATTGGTCGGACTCGTGACTCCCAACAAATCAGATGCGTGGTGGGCGGAGACTGCTCTAGCCCACAGAGTGGTGAGCTCCGACAGGCTGCATCAGAGCCAAATAGCGCGTTTCAAAATTAAATTATTTTATCGGCACATCGATTTTGAAAATGGCCGATACCGATAATCATACAAATGCTTAATATCGGTGGTGATAATCGGCCAGGCCGATAATCGGTCGACCCCTACCTTCAATACAGTGATCCCATCCAAGCTGATCTCCAAGCTCATTGATCTTGGCATCAGCCCCTCCCTCTGTAACTGGACCCCAGACTTTCTCACCAACAGACCACAGTCTGTTAGGATCAGTAACCACACCTCCTCTGTCCTCACTCTAAACACTGGGGTACCACAGGGCTGTGTGCTGAGCCCAATCCTCTACTCCCCTTTCACCCATGACTGCATACCTGTGCATGGCTCTAACTCCATAATCAAGTTTGCAGATGACACCACGGTGGTAGGCCTGATCAGCGGCAATGATGAGACGGCCTACAGGGATGAGGTTCAGCATCTAGCAACGTGGTGTGCCAACAACAACCTTGCACTCAACACCCAGAAGACCAAAGAGCTGATTGTAGACCACCGGCGGACTAAGAAGGACCACACACACACTCCCATCTACATTGATGGGGCCGAAGTGGAGCGCATGGCAAGCTTCAAGTTCCTTGGTGTCCATCTGTCTGAGGATCTTTCCTGGACCCTCAATACCTCCATACTGATAAAAAAAGACACGACAGCGCCTTTACTTCCTTAGGAAACTAAGGGAAGCTCACCTGTCCCCACACATCCTGCTGAACTTTTACCGTTGCACTATTGAAAGCATTCTCTCAAACTGCATCACAGTGTGGTATGGCAACTGCACTGTTTCAGACCAGAAAGCCCTCCAGCGGGTGGTGAAAACTGCCCAATACACCTCTGGTGTCGGGCTACTCTCCATCAAAACATTTACCACAAACTCTGTCTAAGGAGAGTGAGAAGTATCATCAAAGACTCCTCTCACCCCAATCACAGACTGTTCACTCCTCTCCCATCGGGGAGCCGTTATAGGAGTCTTCGTTGTCACACCAGCAGACTCAGGAACAGATTCTGTCCCTCAGCTGTCAGCCTACTGACCTCCAATCTCAGGCGCTGAGCACTACATCCAAGATGGACCACCTAATGGTTTAAAAAAATAAATAAAAAAAACTGGACTGTTCAATAACCTGTCTGCACTCCTCACTCACAATGTTCTTATTATTCCCTCTGTTATTTTGCAAATTTCTCTGATATTTTTCACATTCCCTTGCACATTTCTACCTCCGGATGCCGTTAAGATCATTGGCCATATATAAACATATGCTATTTACATGCCTCACTGTATAATGCACCTTCTGTTTATACTTCCTTGCAACCTAAGTTGTATGTACAGTTATTTGCACTGAGCTAGTCTCTCCCCCTCTACCTCATAACTTGCACTATATGTCATAAAACTTAATGTATATACACATTTTTTATATTTATTTAAATACTTTGTTATTTGCACTTCTGGTTAGATGCTAACTGCATTTCATTGGCTCTGTACTTGTACTCTGCACAGTGACAATAAAGTTGAATCTAATCTAATCTAATGTGTCTAACTGGATGGTGAAATTGTGATGAAGTGATTGGTTTGTTGAAACCACAAGCAGTTCTGTCTTAGCCAGGTTGATTTAAAGGTGACGGTCCTTCATCCAGCAAGAAATGTCTGTTAACCCCCTGGGGTCGAAGCCCGCACCTGTGTTTTCTTTATGACGCGAAAAGAACTAAAAATACTCCACGAGTTTTGATCGTACAGTTAAGAACAATGTCTGGTTTGAAAGTGCAAAGGGTGTACTTTTATTTGAGTATAGTCATAATAACAACAAAACAATGTGCATGAAAGTGACAGCTAATAAAAACTAACAAATCATCGAAATGAACATCTATTCGTTAAGTTTATATGTGTAATGGCTTTCATTTCTTCATAAAATGCCTGTATTTCTTAACTGAAATATTAGTCTGGAATGTTTGAAGCCATAACTATCTGTCAGAGTAACTTGCTGGTACGTGCTACAAATTATCAAAAGACTACATGCAGATAATTTATCTGAAATCGTCATTTAAAGATAGATTATACAGTTATAGATTACAGAACAAGCAATGTTTGCGGTGTTCCTGCATGGCTTTGACCAGCAGATGTCGCTAGCGTGCCGTCACTCATGCATTGCGCATGCGTAGAGGAAGTCTTCTTTTTTTTTTTTTTTTTTTTTTTTAGAAGTCATTATTAGGAGAAACTAAATCATTATTACGAGAAACTAAGTCATTATTATGAGAAATTTTCTCATTATTATGAGAAACTAAGTCATTTTTACGAGAAACTAAGTCATTATTATGAGAAATTTTCTCATTATTACGAGAAAGTTTCTCAATATAACGAGATACTAAGTCATTATTATGAGAAAGTATCTCATTATTATGACTTACAGAATTATATTTTTTTCTCAAGGTGGCGGAAACGGGCTTCCATACATAAACAATATAGGCCTACACTATGAAAATGCCAGGTTCAAAAGCTTGGAGTCAGTATATAGAAATTTAAATTTTTATTTAGCACAGTGATGATAAAGACATTTATTATGTTACAAACGGTGCTGTTTTTCTGAACTTTCTATTCATCAAAAAAAAGAAGAAGAAAAAAAGAAATATTCTCAGCTCTTTTCAACATAATAATAATAATATAATAATAAATGTCTTTTTGAGTAGCAAATCATAATATTAGAATGATTTCTGAAGGATCATGTGACTGGAGTAATCAGAGCCGATCCTTATGGAATCAATTTAATGCCACATATATATGCAAAAGAATAAAGTTTTGCAAAAGAAAATAAAGTTTTGCAAACAAAAATGAAAGTATAGAGAAAAATAAAATAAATGTGCTTTGTAAACAAAAGTAAAGAATTGCAAAAGAAAATGAAGTATTGCGAGAAAAAAATAAGTTTTGCAAACAAAAATAAAGAATTACAAAATATAAATGAAGCAGAGCAAAAGCAATGATTTTGCAATGCATATTTTTCATGGCCATATCTACTAATTTATTTGCAATGCTGCTTTTATTTTGCGTTTCAGTCAAGTTTGAGCTTGCAATACCGTATTCCACTTTGCGCTTCACGTTTCTGCGCATCTCACTTTGTGGCACTGTTTTGACATGGGGGTGGAGTCAAGGGACGGGGGCGTGTACAACAGGCTTGGGCACGCCTCCCTGGAAGTGACGTCATCGGCCCGAGATGCAGATCACAACTGATCCAGGCACCGTCATTGAGTTTAGGTATTTACTGTTTTGTATTCTGGTTGTGTATGTATTTTATTGCTTTGACTGCATCCCCTGTGAATGTTATGTTTAATAACATTCATTGAGCAGAGGCATGCGGGTGGATCATTTCCTTTTATTCACTAGATTTAAAACATGCATGTTTTCATTTTATTAACTTTATTAACAAATGTATACGTGTATTAGCAGCGTTTGCTCAAGTTAAAGAAGTTGTTAATATGAACATCTGCTGTTTATTTCTCTCAATGTGCACACTTTTATAGCATTAAAATGTGTATTATCTCATTTGGTTAACTAAATATGTATTAACAGTGCTTGTTTACAATCTCTTAACCTGTGGGAGCCCGCCAGCGCACTGCGGTCTTTGTTTACATTTGTTCAGAGTTACTGCTAGTTTTAATGTAAAAGAATGCAATTAATTTATACATCATTAAAAATGTCTAAGACTCAAGCTTCAATCATATCGATCTCGACTTTTTCATTTACATAACTCCTGGCATAAATTAAGAAATGACTGTCACTGGAAGATGCACAAAAAAAAAAAAAGAAGCTTGAGTCTTTTTGGTTTAAATTTCTAGTGGCCACGAGATATTAAGTTGTGGGAACGTGATTATACTGTTTGTCCAGATCCTATTGAGGAAACAACAAATTGTTCGTGGCCACGAGTTTAATCATGCATAAACAAACCTGCGTGACCATAGCAACCTGGGATTATCAGAGATTGATAAAATATATTTATCCATCCCACAGTCCATTGATCGTGTCTTTTTATGTAATATATGTGTATATTAGGCTATTATTATTATTATTATTATTATTATTATTATTATACAGCCCTGAATGTTAAGAGATCGAAATGAAGGGAAAATAAATCAAATACATAACAACGAATATAAAAATATTACCAATAATAATAATAATAAAATACATGGACTTACAAGACTTGTGGGATGGATAAAAATGTTTTCTTGTCGGCCTATTTTATTATATGTACTTTATGTAACATTTATTCATAATAAACTTAATTCGAATGCTGTCTACATCATATGGTTAACACTTCAAACACCAGAGGTCGCTTGTATACCTAAAAGTGCCAGCGGGTAAAATTTACCCATGCCGTGACTACTGTTTTGATATGGCTAAAAATGTCACTGTATTATGCCACTGCCTTCACAATGTCTAGAGTCATAAAATTGTTATTTTTAGTCATCAGCTATGTTTTTGTCCTGTTGTTTTAAGTTCACAGCTATTTTTAAGCAGGTTACACTAATCACTTTTCTTAATGATGAATATAAACCAGCCTGCAATGACAACGAGAATTACAAGGAAATAAATGGCAGCGGCTAGCATATTTTCTTAGCGATAGATACTATTTGCACTAAGTGCAAATAGCAATGGATTCTATTTACATTATGTTAAAATAGCAATTTTCTGCTATATATACTACTTATTGCAAATAGTGGCAATTATCTGCACCTAAGTATTGTAGTACATTAAAAAACAGTACGCAATAATAACAAATTTTGAATCTTCCAGTAACAGTCATTTCTTAATTTATGCCAGGAGTTATGTAAATGAAAAACGAAGTCGAGATCGATATGATTGAAGCTTGAGTCTTAGACATTATTAATGATGTATAAATGAATTGCATTCTTTTACATTAAAACTAGCAGTAACTCTGAACTAATGTAAACAAAGACCGCAGTGCGCTGGCGGGCTCCCACAGGTTAAGAGATTGTAAACAAGCACTGTTAATACACATTTAGTTAACCAAATGAAATAATACACATTTTAATGCTATAAAAGTGTGCACATTGAGAGAAATAAACAGCAGATGTTCATATTAACAACTTCTTTAACTTGAGCAAACGCTGCTAATACACGTATACATTTGTTAATAAAGTTAATAAAATGAAAACATGCATGTTTTAAATCTAGTGAATAAAAGGAAATGATCCACCCGCATGCCTCTGCTCAATGAAGGTGCCTTTTTTTTCTTTTTCTTTTTTAATTAAACATAACATTCACAGGGGATACAGTCAAAGCAATAAAATACATACACAACCAGAATACAAAACAGTAAATACCTAAACTCAATGACGGTGCCTGGATCAGTTGTGATCTGCATCTCGGGCCGATGACGTCACTTCCAGGGAGGCGTGCCCAAGCCTGTTGTACACGCCCCCGTCCCTTGACTCCACCCCCATGTCAAAACAGTGCCACAAAGTGAGATGCGCAGAAACGTGAAGCGCAAAGTGGAATACGGTATTGCAAGCTCAAACTTGACTGAAACGCAAAATAAAAGCAGCGTTGCAAATAAATTAGTAGATATGGCCATGAAAAATATGCATTGCAAAATCATTGCTTTTGCTCTGCTTCATTTATATTTTGCAATTCTTTATTTTTGTTTGCAAAACTTATTTTCTTCTTGCAATACTTCATTTTCTTTGCAATTCTTTATTTTTGTTTACAAAAAGCACATTTATTTTTCTCAATACTTTCAATTTCGTTTGCAAAACTTTATTCTTTTGCATATATATATGGCATTAAATTGATTCCATAGATCCCCCCTATACGCAGAATACGCAGGCTGCATAGGGCCCCCGAAACACCAGGGGGCCCCTTGCTCTCAAAGATGTTTTAATTTTAGTTTCGATTTTGAATTTGGCCAGTTGTTGTGAAAACATGAATGATCATTTCTTTTAATGTGGTGCGCTGTCATGCTCTCTATGTAAAAATCATGAAACGTGAATGTCGTACAGTCTCTTGTTTGAAAAAAAAAAAAAACGAGTTGAAAGCGTACCGCGAAGAGATACTGTTTTTCGAACGCCTTCTGCGAGCGCGATTCGAGACGGAGTGAAACACGGACAAATCCATTTCATCCATTCCTCAACAATGTAATTTAAACTTTTCTCAAAACAGTCAGTTCCCCACAGAAATACATTCATATAAACCCCCACTCCCAATTCAATATTTAGGATTTCCCTTCCATATTTCGCATAGTGAACGTTGAGCTTGCTCGGGCTGCTACAGTATTTTCTTTTCTTTGTGTCCGTCTTCAGCGTTAATGGCTGTTTACAGACTTGGCAATATTTCCACACAAATGAAATTTTGGAAAATGATTTCAATGCAGTTTGTGCAAGTGCGGTCACAAAACCGGTCAGTTCCAAGTAGGGGTGGGCGATATGGCAAAAATATATCACTATTTCATGATTTTATCACGATTCTTTGTCATGTTAGTTTTACTATTTTGTCTGAGCAGTATGGCCAGACTAATTTCCCTATTATAAAGACAAAACCTTTCAAGGTAACAGAATATAAAAAAGAATGGTGGATATTTAGGCCAAAGTGGATGAAGATAAAAATCTTTGTCATTATTTTATCTTTGTTATTAAAAAATAAGAACAAAGATACACATTACAAATACACATAATATACAAATAAAATAAACAGTGTTTTATTTTCAGGTACAACAGGCATATTTAGCAGGAGCATTCAAGAAATTGAGTGAACAAATATAAAAATAAATCACTATATAGATTGATTCCTATTAAAGTAACTATTATTTTTTCAGTCAAGAGTAGTTAGTTATTTCTTTCTCTTTGTGTTTTGTTGTTTTAACATTAAAGAATAAAAATTCTGTCATCTGTCTGTCGATTCTGTCAGTGTTTTATAGTTATACCATCATTTACTCACTCAAAATTAGTTTTAAACCTGAGTTTCTTTCTTCTGCTGAACATAAATGCTATTTAAACAGTTGCTGGTCCACAGTGACTTCCATAGTATTTTTTTTATCCTACAATCAAGTGTACCAGCAACTGTTTGGTTACCCACATTCTTCAAAATATCTTCTTTTGGCGTTCGGCACATGAAATAAATTAATATAGGTTTGGGACAACATGTGAGTGAGTAAATAATGACAAATTAAATTTTAGGGTGAACTATCCCTTTAATGACAGTCGGCTGCATGTTTAGTTCTGTCCCTTTAAGAGCTGCACGCATCTAATATACAGGCACGCATCTGTACCTCTCAGCTGTTTACTTTTATTTTAGACATAACTAACTGAGTCTATATGTAAACCTTGTGTGTTTTGACAGTATTAGCTCAAAAGATAACTTAGTTCAGTAATCAGGCGCTGTTAGACCGGCTTTTCAGTTCGCGCGCTTCTGGTGCACGGGCTCAGAAAAAACGCACGTCAGACCAGCGCGTGAATGAAAAGCTTAACCGGCAAGGCTTTAAAACACACGCAAATAATGTACTTTTGCGATTGTGAATAAGTGCAGTGTTTCGTGAGTGTAACTCTACCGCTGAGTTAACACTGAATGGATGTGGCGTTGTACAATACATACAGATGGCGGCACCAGAACTGCAACTGAAAGAATGTGCGCTGTAGCACGATACTACAATATTTCTTCAAAAGCAGATCGTGGAGACATTTTTATCATCCACGATCAAAAATCGTTATATCGCACACACCTAGTTCCAAGTTAGCTCCCTGTCACGTGGCACATGCTGTGCAGTAATTCGTGAACATTTAGCAGAGAACTGTAGAGGTCGCACCACAATAATTATTTGCACTCGCACAAATGCTCCCAAATATATTTTGGAGTCGCACAGATTACATTTCGGGAGCATATGCGACCAAAATGGTCGCAATTTCGAGCCCTGGTAGGGGCCCCAGAAGCCTAGGATCAGCACTGGGAATAATGATGCTAAAAAGTCAGCTTTGAAAGTCAGCTTTGATTGTTCCTAATAAAATGTTTAACTGCACTTGCGAGTGAATCTCAAGATATTTTTTTGTGATAGCTAAATATATTCTAAATAAACCACAAATAAAAAATATATAAATGTATTTTGTCCTCATATTCTTTCTTGTAACTCTTCCCTCTCAGTCACATACCTGACTGAATGGCTCATTATGCAGCTCATTATGCTGGCCTTTGTCTTCTCAGGTGTGAATGTGAAGGTTGACTCCTTCTCGCATAGACTGCTAACATATTATTGTAGTCCAGTTTGTGCTGTTTACAGTGTTATTAGAATTTAACCATTTATATGTTTATAAGCAACTGAAAAAAGCACAAATGTCAGGACATGTCAAAACTTGTTCAGGCCCCCTAAACACCCTCAGACCCCAGAGGGTTAAGCATGATGAGATGCGATCAGCTATCGTCGGATCATCAGGATGGAATGAGAGGTAGAGTTCAGTGTCAACAGCCTAGCAGTGATATGAAAAGGCATGTTCCTGAATGACAGAATCTAGTGATGCCATGTAGACAGAGAAGAGAAGTGGTCCAAGAACTGAGCCCTGTGGCACACCGGTAGCTAGATGTTGTGACTTGGACACCTCACCCCTCCAAGATACTTTGAAGGACCTATCTGAGAGGTAAGACTCAAACCACTGGAGTGCGCTTCCTGAGATGCCTTTTTCTAATATGGTTGACAGGAGGACCTAGTGGTTAACCGTATCACAAGCTGCAGACAGATCCAGCAAGATAATTAGTGAAGATTTGAAAGCCCCTCTTGCAAGTCTTAGCGATTCAACAACTGAGAGCAAGGCAGTCTCGGTTGAATGTCCACTTCTGAAACCAGACTGGTTGCTGTCAAGGAGGTTTTTCTGTGAGAGAAAGGCAGAGCCTTGGTTTAACACAACTCGTTCAAGTGTTTTTGCAATGAAAGGGAGAGGGGAAACCGGTCTGTAGTTCTCTAAAAGAGTTGGGTTAAGAGTGGGTTTCATAAGTAGTGAGGATATATGAGCCTGTTTAAATGCTGAGGGAAAAAGACGAGTGTGAAGGGATGTGTTAATGATGTGAGTGAGTGCAGGTACAACTGCAGAAGAAATTGCTTGAAGGAGATGAGATGGAATAGGATCAAGTGGACAAGTAGTAGGATGATTAGAAATGATGAGTTGAGAGACTTCTGCCTCAGAAAGTGAAGAGAAAGATGTGAAGGAGTGTATGTTTGCTGGTAAGATGTATGTATGTTTTGCTGGTAAGACAGTTTGTGGTGTGGAAAATTGTGCACTGATGGTTGTAATTTTATTAATAAAGAATGTGGCAAAGTCGTCAGCTGTTAGAGTTAATGAAGGAGGGGAAGGAGGAGGACAAATGAGGGAGGAACATGTTTTAAAGAGTATGCCAGGGTTAGACGAATTGTTAATTTTGTTGAGCTATTATTATTTTGAAAACCGACAAGCTAACATCACTGCTGAAGATCACTGCTGTAGAACTCCTACACATCAATGAATTCTCCCCCCACAAGAACTCTGGTCAAGTTTATTTATTTTTAAGTTTTCGAGAAATCTAGCACATTGGCGAGTCACCCAAACCACTGCTCAGCTAAATACAGCCAAATCTAACATTCAAAAAGCTTTTTGTCATAAATCAAACTTTTTTATGAATTTCATGAATCTGACAAACATTTAATGGTGTACAACACAATGAAATGGCATACAAGTAATATGGAAACTTGTAAATATTTCAAGATGTCTTGTTGGATTGACATCATATCTGATTAGCTATAGAGGATGATTTAAACAAGAACTGGTGAATCAAAACTTGTAAGATAAATCATCCACGTACATCCAAAATCAGCCATAAATGGAGATTGTATTTGTGAATGTCAATGTGGTTATCTCATTCAGTGAATATATTCATTGTGAGATTATTCCAAACAATTTAGTGTAAAGCGTTTGTTTGTGTCATACCCCTTTGTAGATGTCAACCTCCAGTGTTTCGTTGTTGGCTGGGAAAAGATCACTGTGAGGACTTCCTGTTTCATTGCACTGCTGACTCTGAGAAGAAAATACCAATGGAGCGTTTAGATAAACCACAATTATATATGATACATGAATTTAAATGTGAAACACATTCCAATGTAAATATATTCCACTATAAACCACTTTAAAAGGAAGTAGATATAAAACTGCTCACCACTTCCATGTTGGTCTTGTCATAAAAGGCCTCTGCAAAGACGGCCATCACGAAAACATTGATGAGGAACGAGACAAAGAGAGCGATTGAGGACTCGATGAAGTAGTACTTGTTGGCCTCTTTCACCGCATTCTCATTGGCTCGATTTATGTCTCGTGACTGAAGCGAAGAAGAAAAAAAAAACAGACAGATTTCATGGCAAGCAAAGACAAAATATAAATGAATAAAAAATCTGTTGATTTATCATGTTAATTTGGCGTGATTAATTATGGGAAAAATAATGTGTTAAAATGATTAAGGCCACCCCATCCAGACCTGTCCATCAGCAAGAGTGCTGTTTTCCCCCAATAACTCCATGATTGCAAAATGTGATATTAATTTATATAACAGTTCAATGAACAAGAAGTTAATACCGTGTGTTTGCAAAAGAAAATAGTTCCAAACAAAGCCACTGGTGTTTCAATATGGAATAAATGAATGAATCAAGTGAGTCAAGACATTCACTTGCTTGCATTTATGAATGAATCAGTCATTTGAACAAATTGTTTGATAATTGTGTCAGTTAAATTTTTATCTACACGGATTATTTAATAAAAAAGCATAATACGCATAATTTAGATTGAAGACCAAGTGTTATGAAAGTGGGGGAAAAGCTGGAAAACTTCTAGCTAGACCGATAAATTAATATGATGTATCTCACATCATACCTGCAATTAAGGAGATAAATAAGGTGCTTACCTCTGACAAAGAAATTAATAGGGTTTTTAACCTGTTTTATTCAAAACTATATACATCAGAATCCAGTTATAGCCAGAAAGAGTTAAAAGACTTTTTAGCCAATGTTATATTGCCCACTTTATTCCCTGATGAATGAGACTTACTAGATGCACCAATAACACAAGAAGAGGCCAGAGGCGGGCCTTTTATAAGAGGCTATTATAATGTCTTTGAAATCTGGAAAATCACCAGGCTGTGACAGATTACCAGAATATTACAAAAAAAATTGTTGATGAGTTGACCCCAACATAAACTGAGGTATATTCAGAGGTACTTGAGGATAATATGCTGCCTGACAGTTTTAATGAAGACTTAATAATACTCATACCAAAACCAGGAAGAGACATGATGTATCGTGCTAATTACTGTCCGATAAGTTTAATAAATGTAGACTTCAAAGTCTTATCAAAATTGCTGGCCTCATGATTAGAAGGTATTTTATCTAAAATTATACGTAAAGATCAGGTGGGTTTTATTAAAAATAGAACTTCGACAGACAATACGAGGAGGCTATTGCATCTTATGTGGATGAATCATTGTAATCTAGACCCCATCGCTGCAATATTGCTTGATGCGGAAAAAGCCTTTGATAGGGTGGAGTGGGGGGGGTCTGTTTTCTGTTGGTTTTGTGAAATGGGTTAGAATTATTTATTCCAATCCTAAAGCAGCTATAATAACTAATGGAATAACTTCATTTTTAAATTATCTAGGTCTACCCATCAAGGCTGCCTTCTCAGTCCACTACTAGTCTCTCTAATTACGGTGGGGGTAGTCACTGCAGTACGTCTGATGCTTAGATTTTGGAAAGACATTCAGTGTCCTACAATTAAAATGTGGATTGAATATATGATTGAGAATGTATCATATAAAAAAATGTTAGCTAAATTAAATGGAAATCGTAGAGATACTGACATTTGGGAGAATTTTATTCAAATTGTCAGGGTGCGGGTGAAGGGATGAGGTGAGGACTCAATTGCAGGAAGAGTTAGGCTTTGTATTAATAACAAAATAAATCAAGCAAATAAAATCTACCCCGTAGGGTAGGGGTGGGCAAACTTTTTGACTCAAGGGCCACATCAAGTTTTCCACATCAAGTGGGGGGCTGCATAATATGTGTATGACAAATGAAGCTTTGATTTTATTTATTCTTATTCTAAATTGACACTCACTTACTACTGTACTGTGTGTATTATACTTGTACCATATCTACTGTATTTTTATGAGCACTTTATGACACACAGATGTGTGTTGCATTGTGTACAAGTCGATTGTTGTATAAGATCTGAAGTTGACGCTTCCTGTTCCTGTCTGCTCCGTGTAGCTTCGCTTTTCTGTTGAATCTCTATGTAACAGGTTAAAAAAGGTGTTTCCACTTTCTTTAATTTTTACATGTTTATGGCCCTTTAATTATAATCGACCTGCACTCTCTGTTCATTGGCTCGTGCCATGTTGGAAACTGGTTCCGGTTAAGTCATTAATATTCACGCCAGTCAAGAGAGTGGTTGTGGTGGGTGAGTGCTCTTGAAAAATGTATTTCTTTTGTTGCTCTTTTTATATATGTTCTACTTTCTTGTTACCAAATGATATTGTAATGGTTAATGTGCACCCGTCATTGCAGGATGTTGTGTACGAATGCTGTGAAACTGATCACTTCATCTGAATGTTTTTTAACAGGTACATGTTTTACTACATATTACTGTATTTTTCAAACTGTGTTGTATATTTACTCTTGAACAAGTTGAATTAATATTCATGCCAGTCAAGAGAGTGGTTGTGGTGGGATGTTGTATACGAATGCTGTGAAACTGATCACTTCATCTGAATGTGTTTTAACAGAATTAAATTATCCACCCGAGGCGTGAGATGGTGTCGGTTGTCGCAATTATTACACACAATGCAGATAGGAGCTATCTAAAGCCCCTTTCACACAGAGATTCCGGAAAATACACGGGTAATGTGTTCCGGCATTTGTTCCCGGATCGTCAGATTTGCTGCATTCACACTGCCAGTGATTTTCCGGAATCTGTGCGTGCATTCACACACAACCCGTAAAGATCCCGTAAAGACACGTGACCTTTCATGTGACGCGTATAATGCGCACTCACCATTTCACTAAACTGGCGAACGATTTCAGCTTCAGCGCGGATAATGAGGAGCTCCCTGATCGCTGCTTCATTCCAGTTTACATATTTTTCGTTGTGTGAACGTTGATCTACCTTCAAAACACCCGGTAAAACAGTCGAACGATAAAGTGCGTCATCACTATGACACACCCTTTACGGCATTGATCCGGCTTTTGTTCACACAGCGCTCGTTCCGGGACTGAACCCGGCAATGTTACTAGGTCCCAACCCGGGATCAGTCCCGGAATTAATCCCGGGACGTGTTTGCATTCACACAGAAGGCACTCCGGCAATTTTCTGGGACCAACGTGCAGTGTGAATGGGGCTTTACTATCACTCTCTGTAGTTTAACGTGATTAAATGTAACTCAGGCTGCGTTTACACTGGCAGAAAAAAATCAGATCTTTTGCCCACATCTGACACAGATCGGAATTTGATGCGTGTAAACACAAAAATCTGCACGAGATCCTATTTTTTCATATCCGATCTGAGCCGTTTCCAAATGTGGTTTTAAATCAGATACATATCCGATATCTGGACATCCGACCTACGTCTAAACACTCATATCCGATTCTCCACAGAACTCCCAATGGAAGGGTGACACGTTTGCTCATAAAGATTTTTAAATGGCATTTTTCTCTCTCTTTCTCTCTCTCTCTCATTAATTCATTCGAATTCATTTCAATAAATATCATCTTTATTTCACTAAAGAACTTGCAAATACGATGTTAGACACTGTAAAATGCTCTGGTCCCCTCCCTGCTTACCGGGGTGATGAGATTCATAGCAGACTGTCGTCACTCAATGGCTGGATGTCTAAGTGGTGCCCGCAGAATAACATAGGTTTTATAGACAATTGGACGAGTTTTTTGGGCAGACCTGACCTGTTGAAAAGAGATGGTTTTCATCCCTCCTGGGGTGGTGGTGCTCTTCTCTCTAGAAATATGGCACATAGTCTTAGTACTTGACTAACTGGGGCCCAGGTCAGGAAGCAGACAGACTGGCTAAACCGACCGTCTGCTAGATGCCTCACATCACAGAAGTAAGTTAATTCTCAGCACATAGAGACTCTTTCACCTAGATATCACACTATAGAGACTGTGTCTGTTACCCGAACTAGAAAATACAAAAAACGTCCAAACCAATTTAAGAGTAACAATTTGATTGACGTTCAACAAATAAAAAAATTATATAATACGGGGAAAAAATGATTAAGCTTGGCTTACTGAATATCAGGTCCCTTTCTACGAAAGTGCTTTTTGTAAATGATATGATTACTGATCATAACCTAGATGTGCTCTGTTTGACAGAAACCTGGCTAAAACCAGATGACTACATTATTTTAATCGAGTCTACCCCCCAAGATTATTGTTATAAAAATGAACCGCATCCAAAAGGCAAAGGGGGAGGTGTTGCTACAATTTATAGCAATATTCTCAGTATTTCTCAGAGGGCAGGCTTTAAGTATAACTCCTTTGAAGTAATGGTGCTTCATATAACATTATCTAGAGAAACATGTGTTAATGATAAATCCCGTGATGTTTGTACTGGCTACTATATACAGGCCACCAGGGCACCATACAGACTTTATTAAAGAATTTGCTGATTTTCTATCAGAGTTAGTGCTGGCTGCAGATAAAGCCTTAATCGTTGGTGATTTTAACATCCACGTTGATAATGAAAAAGATGCATTAGGATCAGCATTCATAGACATTCGGAACTCTATTGGGGTTAGACAACATGTGTCAGGACCTACTCATTGTCGAAATCATACTCTAGATTTAATATTGTCACATGGAATTGATGTTAATGGTATTGAAATTCTGCAGCAAAGCGATGGTATCGCAGATCATTATCTAGGCTTGTGTAAACTCCATATAGCTAAAACTGTAATTTCTACTCCTTGCTACAAGTATGGTAGAACCATCGCTTCTACCACAAAAGACGGCTTTGTAAATAATCTTCCTGATTTATCTCAATTCCTCAGCATATCGAACAGCACAGAAAAACTTGATGTAATAGAAACTATGGACTCTCTCTTTTCTAGCACTTTAGATACGGTTGCTCCTTAACGCTTAAGGAAGATTAAGGAAAAGACTCCAACACCGAGATATACATCGTAAGAAGAATAGCATATACGCTAATATTAGTCTGTTTCTTTCTTATTCCGAGATCACCGTTGCCACCCGATCCAGTCCGTATCCAAATCAGATGGTGGATCAGCACCTAGAGATGACCTCTACAGCCCTGAACGTCAGCAGAGATCAGGACACCTAGATGAACCCCAGAGACAGATCCCCAGTGAGGACCTCGTCACCTAGACAACCATCGGGACAAGACCACGGGAACCAAATGAGTCCTTTACAAAATCTGACTTTGCTGCAGTTGAAATTGAACTTCTGTTTCGTCTGGCCAGAGGAGAACTGAGCCTGGTTTCTCCCAAGGTTTTTTTCTCCATTCTGTCACCAATGGAGTTTTGGTTCATTGCCGCTGTTGCCTCTGGCTTGCTTAGTTGGGGACACTTATTTTCCAGCGATATCATCCACATGATTGCACAGATACTATTTAAACTGACTGAGCTGAACGATGACATCATTGCCTTTAACTGAAAATTGAGTGTTTAATCTTGTCATTTTACATTATTGACACTATTCTGATATTGGAAAGTTTCTTTGACACAATCTGTATTGTTTTTTTTTTGTTATCAACATTTTTTTTATTTATTTTTTACACAACACAACACAGCATTCAAAATATAACAAAACAAAACAACAGACACATAATCAACATCTCAAAGTCCAGTCAAAAGGGAGGGAGAGAGGGAAGGACAATAAAAACACAAAGGTCACTCCTTTATATAATCACGTATATCAAACAAAAAACATTGCCAAGCATCAATGGTCGAGGGCCTAGCCCCACCGACTCGCGCCGTTGCACATTCACAAGTCACTATTTGCAGGAGGCTACGGATCCAATATGTTTTTCCACACATGTGTGGTGTAAACCAGTTCTGGATTATTGTCTTCTTCGCAGCTGTAAAACCAGCAAACAACATTCTCTTTTGCATTGAACTAATACAGACACTAGAATCATCATTAAGAAGACACAAACTTGGGTTAACAGACCAATCAATTCGCAGTAATGATGACAAAACCAGGTTTACATGTGTCCATAAACTGATGACGACAGGACATTCCCAAAACATATGCAGAAAAGTGCCTGATGATGTAGTGTTACATATATGGCAGTTCAAATTTGACTGTAGTTTAATTTTAAATCTTTTGTAAGGAGTTATGTATGCTCTATGAATGACTTTGAAGTGAATAAGATGATGAGCCAGATTTTTAGATGTTAAACTGAGATTAGACCACACTCTCTCCCAGTCGACAGATAAATTAAGGTCAGATAATTCCCTATTCCAAATAGTTTTAATAGAAAGAGATTTTGTAATACAATCAATAATTGTATTATATATTATGGAAACAGATGGCCGACCAGCAGATGGTGTAATCCAGTCCCGCATAGGATGGGAGGAAATAGAAGATGCCCACGGAACACCATACGCTTTGAGAGCAGAACGTAATTGAAGAAAGACAAAATATGCTGATGCTGGTAAACAAAATTTGGTTCTTAATGTCTGAAATGAACAGAGGCCCTGGTTATCATATACTGTATATCACCGCACTTGTTTACACCTAAAGACGACCAAGAGGGTTGGACAAATGGACGATTTCCGCATACAAAATTAAAATTGTGCCATAAAGGAGTACTGTTACAAAATTTGAAGGGTCCACCTATCCGACGTTCAACCGTTTTCCAGATTTTAATAGAGTTAGCCACAACCGGACCAAAATTATAATTATACCCTTTTTTCCTGTGCCAGTAAATAAAATATCTTGAAGTCTATTTGGTTTAACCTTGTCAGCTTCAATCACCCTCCATGAAACTGTAGATTGAGGATCAACCCAATTATGAAGAGCCTTAAGCTGGAACGACCAATAATATAATTCAAAATTTGGTACAGCCAGTCCTCCTGCGCTATTAGAATGTTGTAATGTGGTAAGTTTAATTCTGGGACATTTATCATTCCAGATAAACTTAGAAATTATGGAATTGATCTCCTTAAAGTAACCTGGGGGGAGAAAGTGGTAGCATAGAGAAAAAAAAATTAAACCGAGGTAACAAATTCATCTTAACAGTGGAGATCCTTCCTTGGAGAGAGACTTTAAGATTCTTCCATCTTTGAATGTCATTTTTGACCTTAACTAAAATGTTATTAAAATTGTCTCTGGCAATCTTATGAATGTTTTTATATATGGTAATGCCCAAATAGATGAAAGATACCTTAATAGGGATAAATGAGGGAATAGAGGAATTAACCTTAACATTATTAATTGGCATTAAAGCAGATTTGCTCCAATTTATTTTATATCCTGATAGGCTACTAAAATTTTCAAATTCCTTAATTATACTAGAGACTGAAACATCCAAGTGGTCTAAATATAGAATAATGTCATCAGCGTATAATGAAATACTATGAATTTTGATCATGAATCTTAATCGATACTTTTTCCTGATGACGGTTTCCTGATGGCTTGTGCTAAGGGTTCAGGAGATAGACAAAACAATAAGGGGGAAAGCGGACACCCCTGCCTCGCTCCCCGCTGTAAAGGGAATGAGGGGGAAATAATATTACCAGTTATGACTGATGCTGCAGGTGAGTGGTATAATGTCTTAATCATAGAAATGAAGTGTTCACCGAAGCCGAAACATTGCAGAACTGCCCACATATAATTCCACTCTAGCCTGTCAAAGGCTTTTTCTGCATCAAGTGAAAGGACCGCACAAGGGGTTGGGTGGAAGTCCGCAAAGTCAAGAATATGAAGGAGTCGACGCATATTGTCAGATGCATTGCGCCCCTTGATGAAACCAGTTTGGTCCTCCTTGATCAGACTATGAATTACCTTCTCCATACGAGAAGCGAAAACGTTAGCATAGATTTTTAGATCACATGGGATAAGCGAAATCGGTCTGTAGCTGGAACAATCTAATGGATATTTCCCTTTTTTAAGAAGTAATGAAATCAGTGATGTTTTTTGATCTCTATGAAATACCCCATGTTCAATTGCAAAATTAAATGAGTTAAGCATAAGTATCCCTACCAAATCCCAAATTTCTAAATATAATTCAGGGTGGAGACCATCTAGACCCGGCGATTTGCCCTTTTTAAGGCTTTTTAGAGAGACGTGGAGTTCCTCCAAACTTAATGGGGCCTCCAAAGATTCTTTATCTATCTGTGAGATCCGAGGCAGTTCCAATTTATCTAAATATTGCTTACAAATTTGTTCATCAAAATCTGTTTCGGCTTTATACATATTTGTGTAAAAACCTTTAAATATGTCATTAATTGCCACAGGATTCGTGGTGACCTGATCATCCGATGATTTTATTGCACTAATATATGCCTTAGACTCACATTCTTTCAACCTAAGGGCCAATAAATGACTAGGTCTCTCTGATTTGAAATAATATTTTTGCCTAGTCCTATGTAAAATAAATTCCGCCTTTGAGTGTGAAAGTAAATCATATTCTTCTTTTAACGAGGACAGCTGTGTAGCCTGTTGCTCAGTAAAATGTTGTTTTTGTAGATTTTGTAATGATTGGATTTTATTTTCTAATTGTGTAAACTGGTGAGTTTTCACTTTGGCAAGAGTAGAAGAGAAAGATATACAGAAACCTCGTATAGCACACTTAGTCATTTCCCACAGTATTTGAGGATCCACATCAGAGGGCATATTAATTTCAAGAAATTCCTTAATATATTCTTTTAGAGAAGTAATGAAAGTCTGATTACTTAATAATGATATGTTAAAGCGCCATCTAGGGGACTTGGCTTTACATTTACATTTACATTTAATCATTTAGCAGACGCTTTTATCCAAAGCGACGTACAAATGAGGAGAACAATAGAAGCAATCAGACCATCGAGAGAGCAACAGTATACAAGTGTCATGACAAGTCTCAGTTAGTCTAGCACAGTACACGTAGCTAGAATTTTTTTTTTAATTTTTTTTTTTTAAATAGAATAGGTAAGTTAGTATTAGTTAGTCAGGTGCTGGCGAAAAAGATGTGTCTTTAGATGTTTTTTGAAAATGGCTAAAGACTCAGCTGTTCGAATTGAGATCGGGAGGTCATTCCACCAGCTGGGCACAGACCAGGAAAAGGTCCGTGAGAGTGATTTGGTACCTCTTTGGGATGGCACCACAAGGCGTCGTTCACTTGCAGAACGCAAGCTTCTGGAGGGCACATAAATTTGAACCAGCGAGTTTAGGTATATTGGTGCAGTGGCAGTTGTGGTCTTGTAGGCAAACATCAGTACCTTGAATTTGATGCGAGCGGCTATTGGTAGCCAGTGTAACCTGATGAAGAGAGCCACTCTGGCTGCTGCATTCTGGATCAGTTGCAGAGGCTTGATAGTACATGCGGGAAGGCCCGCCAAGAGAGCATTACAATAGTCCAGTCTGGAGAGAACAAGAGCTTGGACAAGGAGTTGTGCAGCTTGCTCTTGCAGGAAGGGCCTAATCTTCCTAATGTTGTATAAGGCAAATCCTGCTTTAGATCGGAAAGAGGAACACTGCACAACACAGCAGAATGATCAGATAATAAAATTGGTAATATAGAGATGGAGGAATTAGACAAAACTAAAGATGGGCTAAGAAATATGTAGTCTATCCTAGAGAAAGTCTTGTGTCTATTAGAAAAAAAAGTGAAGTCCTTAGCTTTAGCATTCTGAATTCTCCAAAGATCGATTAAGTTAAGCTCAGTGATAAATTTATTCAGCAATTTAGAGGATGGATTGGCTGTTGTATCAGATTGAGATTTATCTAAAGCAGGATTTATGACAGCATTAAAATCACCACCCACCACTAGAGGGCAATCAATCTCCTCAAGTAGAGTTTTGGAAATCTGTGTAAGGAATACACATTATGGTCTGTCTCATTCGGACCATAAATAGAGACCAATGCTAACCTATTATTATATATCTTGCATCGGATAAAAACAAATCTACCCTTCTACCCTAACTGAAAATTGATTGTTTAATCTTGTCATTTTACATTATTGACACTATTTTCCTATTTTGATATTGTGCAGTTGCTTTGACACAATTTGTATTGTTAAAAGCGCTATATAAATAAAGGTGACTTGACTTGACTTCTCATCACTAACAAGGTGTTCAATCGTTAAATTTAACTTCCGGTTAACAAGGATAAGCACCCCCTTAGTTTTATTTTGAGCGCAGGAAAAAGCTGTTAATTTGTAATATTTATTCTGGAAACATGCCACGTCAGATTTTTTTAAATGTGTCTCTTGAATTAGGGCACAGGAAATAGATTTACGGTGTAAATATTCTAACACACGGGTTCGTTTAACAGCAGAATTTAAACCATTCACATTCAGTGATAAAATATTTAGAGTATGCATTGAATATTCATAACCCCAAGATTGTATTCAATAAATAAAAAAGCAGAATCACTTCCATTCTGTAAATAACATATAAACGCTGATGTGCATTTTAGATACCAAACCTCCTAGATGAAAAATCCCTTTAGAAATAAGGTAAAATAAATAGAAGTATAAATGTCTGTTGTAAAAAACAAAAACAACATAAAAACATGAACAACCGACAACCATAAACAAGAAACAACTCAGACCGCACATTACCGAGAACATAGGTCTGACTGAGCAACAAAAAATAGTGATGGTTCGTGACCGATCCACTCCAAAGCAAGACATGTCTCCCAAAAGGCTCACACAGCCCAAAAAAAAATTTTTTTTTTTTTTTTTTTATTAAACCTACTCTCCATTAGTCCCCTCCAAAAAAGAAAAAAGGAGAGTCAGTCTTACCAGCAAAGAGATCGTTGTACCAGATATATTGGGACAATATCCCAGTAGAAGTGAGAGGAGAGAAGAAAAGGCAAAAAATAGGTTTAGCAAGCGTCCATGTCCATCCTGCCATCCTCCCCCACTGGGCAGCTAGGACCATGTCCGTCCCGGCCATCAAGCCCTTCCCGCCGGGCCGGAGAAACAGCGGCCGCTGTTCCACCGCAGAGCGGCTGTGACAGGGAGCTGACAAAATCCTACGCTTTCTGAGGGGAGTCAAAGCTTCTATGCTCACCCTTGTGCCATAGGTTAATTACCGCCGGATAGATGCGGAAGGGCTGGAGACCAAGCGCTGTCATCTTCTTCAAAACCGGACCAAATGCCTTTCTCCTGATCACTGTAGCTGGACTAAAGTCGGGAAAAAATAGCAGTGTGACATTGTTCTGTGCGCATTTCACCGGATAAGCCTGCCGGGCACCCTTCAGGATTTCCGATCTGTCATGCCATCTTAGTACACGGAAGATGAGAGTGCGCGGCCGATCGGAGCCCCTCCCTCCGTCATACACGCGATGCGCACGGTCAATCTCACTGTCACGGCCCCTCAAGGGAGGAATCCGCTTGGAAAGATTAACTCTGAGGAAACCAGCTGCGTCGGGACCCTCCGTCCCTTCTGGCAGCCCCACCAGTCTTAAGTTGTTCCTTCTGCACCTGTCCTCAACATCCGTCATCTTCTCGGTGAGTCGCTCCAGCTGATTTCTTAAGTCCGTGACTGTCCTCCTATCCCAGGGGTCTGCAACCTTCAACGTCAAAAGAGCCATTTTGGCCCCTTTCCCACCGAATACAATTCACGTGGAGCCACAAAATATTTGATGCTCAAATAAAGATAACACGGCATATAGCTAAAGTTTTATATTCAGTTATGTTACAGGGCAGAGGAGTAGCAATCATTTCAGATGTGAGAGGGACAGAAATGTCAAATGTAGTAATAATAATAGTAATCATAATATGTATTTATGTATGTATAATTGACAAAAAAAAATATTATCTCTTACTTTTAATTGGCAATAATAAAATGCACTGCTGGACAATAACCAATAATTTGTCTTCTATAATATTTTTGATATATTTTACTAATGACAATGTTATGGTTATGATTGTTCAATCAGTATATATACACACTACAAACACTTTTTCCATTTTTATCACAGAATAAGGCAGACCATATATTTTATAGCTTCTGTGAGTAATTAATGCTGTCAATTACTACTGTATAATTCATGTTTATTACCTGGAGAAGACTTGAAAAACACATATAAACCATATCGCCTTCATGTTTCATCCGTTAAGTTTTATGCTTGTTACTCAGCTTAGCTAAAGCGATAGCGGGATGCCTGTTAAAAGTTATTACTACTTCTCATATGAGTCCGTTTTGGACTTTCTGCGCGAGAGCGCCCCCCCGGCTTCGAGAATGAATGAAACGCGTGAGAGTGTTCAGCGCTCCGTGATGTTCGCATCATTTTGGATACGAATAAAACGTATCCAAAACGACGTGACTATCTTTTCTCTTTTAATTTAAATCTAGATTTATTCACATTGGCCCTTGAAAACCTCTACTTTAACACACTTGACTGAGTAAAAGTGCAGGGGAAGAGTTTAGGTTGTATTAAAAGTCTGGGGACACCTCACCCGCATATTATACACCCACGCTACAGGGAGCCACCGCAGAATGATGAAAGAGCCGCATGCGGCTCGGGAGCCGCGGGTTGCCGACCCCTGTCCTATCCTCACGTGCATCTGCCTGAACAGAATCAACGCGGTCACATGTCTGCTTTGCCGTGGTAGCTATGGCCTCAAATTCCTCTCTTAGCTCTTTAACAGACTTGTTGGTCGCTTGTATGTCCTCACGCAGTTCGCGCAATGCTGGAATCAGCACAGAGTCCATCACATCTCTTACTGCTGAATTCACAACCAAATTCAAAGTGCTTTGCTGTTCTTTAAATGCTAGTTCAATGCGGCTAACAATAACATCGTCAAGGTCTTCTCTGGAGATGGTGGAATCTCTGAATTTTTTCTTCATTGGCGATTGCTCAATCTCTCTTTTCCGATCCCCTTTGTCTGCCTTAGCACTCATGATGGGTCCAATGCAGAGTGGTTTAAATTTTACTGACAGGATCATAAAATATGTGGCAAAGTGAGCAGCGCGAAAGACTAAGCCTGCATCGCCATCGAAGGGTCACGTGATCCCCTAGGCAATACTGTTTTTATTGATATTCAGTAGTTTGAAACAAGCACATCTGAAAATATAGCAGAGGACACAGACTCAGCCGCTGCGGAGAAATTGCATAATACAATTTGTTCTAAACATGTGACAAACTTTATATGAAGGGCTTTTAAAAAACTCGTAAGATATAGAAGCCTATATTTTATAGTTTCAGTTTAAAGCGGCTCACCATCAGATGCTCTGACAGAAACTGCGTGTGCCACTGACAGATTGTGTTTGAATGTGTTTGAGATGATGTTTTCCTAAATGCATAACTTACATTTCACAGGTATTCTCCATCTGTAAATGTTAGAAAGCCATGGACATATTTCCATTTTGCTGTCAGAAGTGCATGAGCTTTTGCTTTGCGATTCTCCTCTAAATTTCACAGACTTCATTTAGAACGAGCGACGCCGCACGCATGTGCACCAAACGGACAGAGCACAATGAAATAGGAGCGCAACAACTCCAACAAAAATATACATTTTGCTGAAATATTTGTAGTTAATAAACAATAAATGTGACATATATACCGTATACCGCAAATCAGCCAAAATACAGAGATATGAACTTTTGCTCATATCGCCCAGCCCTAATTGGGAACATGCTTGTTCTTAGTCAAAGCTGTATTGTCGGGAACACGCTTGTCCCAGAGCTATCTGGTTGTAATTGGAACATGCTTGTTCGAAAAGCTGTAAGCTGTAAGCTGTTCCAATTACATGGTATTGGGAACATGCTTGTTCTTAAGCTGCCTGGTCATTATTGGGAACGTGCTTGTTCCGGAGCAATCCGGTCATTATTTGGAACATGCTTGTTCTTAAAGCTGTAGTTGAATTGGAAACATGTTTTTCTTAGCCTATCAGGTGTTATGGAGAACATATCACTTAAGCTTTTAAGGTATTGGCAACATTCATTAGGCCATCTGTTGAATGCAACAGGCTTGTTGCTACAGGTTATGTGGGTTTTACAAAATATTTGTTTTGGTATTGGTCCCAATTGTAAGTCGCTTTGGATAAAAGCGTCTGCCAAATGACTAAATGTAAATGTAAATGGTTAAGGGCAACATTCTTGTTGCTAAAGGCTTTGAGATTTTGCTATCAGTTTGTGTTGGGGGATATCAGCATATGGTTTTGTTTTGGGGGGTTATCGCTGCTCTCCCTGCTCTCATCCATGATAGGCTGCATGGATGCGCAGGGAGTTCTTGCCCAGAACAGAACCATTCCGCCAATCCAAACTATATGCTAATTGTCAATCATCTTTGACGATAGAGGTCCTGACAGAAATCGAGCATAGCGTTAGTTCTGGCAGGTCACGTTAGTCAAGCTTGCATCAGCTGACTCTCAGCTGATCCCCATCTACCTATAGGAATACGACACCTATCTAAGCATCCATATACTATAAGGTCGTCAGTATTATCAGCAGTTTTCGCATT